>JAIPRN010001119.1:0-53898 GCA_025469175.1 Geopemphigus sp. TES_GeoC_2020
TATGGGGGGGGGGGGGGGGGGGGCATTTTATAAAATGTTACGTCCAAACATATATCGGGCAATGTGTCTAATACGTCGTAATAACTGTCGACGACAAGCGCGTGGCTATTTAACGACCTTAAATAGTGTCCCCGGTGGCGAATTGATTGTCGCTACTAAAAACGTAGGGCTCGTAGAATTTCGCTAAAGTCGACAAACGTTCGTCGTATTGTCGGCAGTAAGAAAAATTACAATCCGTCGTCAAGCGCGTAGTTGTCGGGTACGACGAATTGTAAACGATTTACCGTCGCACGCTCAACTTCTACCGGTACTTGTCGATGTCCGCGGCTGGGTAAATACGTATTAATTGAAAACAATCGAGCCGACCTAAAATAACGATTTATTTTCGAACCGCTTGTAAACAGATTTTCTAATTAAGACTACGATTTAAAAGTACGTAAATAATATCGTGTGTCCGAACGCCGTAGAAATATTTCGCTTCGTAATCACGAATCGTACGTAGCCCGTCGTTAATAGTTTACCGATTTTTCCGACATTTTAATTATGGAAAACGAATTGATTATTTTTTCGTTCACTTTTGTACGATATAATAACGCACAAATCGCGACGGAAATACTGTTTAACGTAATTTAATAACCGTGAGTTTCAAAATATTTTTATTTTCCACTTCGCCTATAAACACGCACACAAACACGTATATACAAGTTGAACCCCTTGGGAGAAAATGCCCACTTGGCTGTGCGTAACACAGCGCGCATAGTCACGGGACGTTTGAAAATCGAAAATCTCTATATGTTCCGACTATGGTGAAGGGGAAATTAGCGGAACAAAAAGTTACTTACGTCCGACGTGTGGAGAAAAACAGCGATAATACAACGTCTCGTGCCCAGAAAAACCTTTAGACGGAGTGATCGGGGGAGCTTTCGTAACAAAACGTACGTTTAGGAGACTCGTGGCCGGGGATATTATAATCAAAAGTGACCCGAATTCGTTCCGAGTGCGCTCGGGGACTTGACAAAATCGATCCCGAACGAAGGCCCTACCCGCGTACGACTGTAAAAATCGATATTTACGCCGAAATAATGTACAATCTTACTAATTTGACGAATACAGGAGCTACGAAAATGGCGAAATACTGTTCAGAGAACGTTTAAAGGACGTTAATAGGTAGGACGCGACGCGGGTCGCCAACGAGAGTCCATCCTGATTTTTGTAGAAATTCGGCGATATTTTTAGATTAGCCGTATTTCGAACCGGCTTATGTCCACCGCGTGACCCGAGCCGTTTCGGAATACGAAATACGCGATTAGTCGTACGTTTAAACCGGGCCGAGGGAAACGTTCCGTGTTGTTACTTTTCGGGCCGCTCTGTATAAATATAGCGTCGTATAACTGCACAAACACGTACGTTGAACTTTATCGAGAGTAACGTCCGCGCCAATTATCGCGTAAAAAACACGCGATCGATCGATCGTTTAACTTATTAGGGAAAAACGTCGCCGTCGTTTCGTCGCGACGAAAAAAAATTAAAAACCAAACAGTAATAATAATAACGACAACGCCCGTTCAACGATATGTGTAGTACGTTATACGACAACCCGTCGCCATAATTATAATATACCGAATAATAACGAACTTTTTTTAACGCGAAAAAAAAACAAAAACTTGCAGTAATTGGATCGCGTTCTATGCGTGCGCAATACATAAATCGTACGCGTGTCCGCTCGTTCGAGTGCAGCGCTTGAACATTAATATTATTATTATTGTTATTGTCGCGTGCATGGCGCTCGATAATTTGTGTTTTATTGTGTCTGTCTGTCAGTCTGAGGTCTAACGCGAGTATACACAATACACGCGCTTAAGTGTTCAAGTATACAAACAACACACGACGTTTATTTATTTATATATGTGTGTGTGTGCATTGTAATGTTTGATTATCGTATACTTACAATTTGTTTAATAATTTTATCGTTAAAACACATTTACGTTGTATATATTATATTTTTGAGTTCCCCCCTAAGCTCGATATAATCGTCCGGATTTCCGTTGTTATATACTCGTAAACGGCAGTTTTCCCATAACATTTCCACCCTTCTTAATATTAAAAAAAAAAAAACACAAATATTATTTATACAGTTTGGATATTTCTTTAACTACGGAATGGATTTTTATTTATTTCTCGTGATCCTATAGGGCAAAATGTCGAAAACGATTTTAGAAAAAGGTAAACGTCAAAAGACGTAAAAAATGTAAAACGTAAAAACGTTAACGTACTTGGTTGGAAAATGTAACGAATTAATATTGGTAAATAAACGATATCGCGCGCTTGAAACACAGAATTCGTAACTCGGAAAATATCGAAAATTCCAAAAAATCAAGATGCGAACGCGTTTAAATCCGAGCCACACCAAGACTGGGCCGTCGACGCGTTAAAAATCAAATCGTGAAGTTACTTTAATTGAAGGCGCGTTAGTTAATTGGTTCAAAAATTTACTTTTGACCGAATAAGTCGGCTTATAATTTTTCAATACGTATAACATACGATAGTATTCAGGACTATTTACGACGTCGGGGTTTTTATCTCGTTTTACACGCCAATTTGTCTCGTCAATTAGAAAAGTTAAACTAAGTCATTTATTAATTCAATGCCGGAGTTCCGAAGAAAATTATAAACGATTTCGGACGTGTACAGCCTCGTACAGTGATACATAGGCAAAATCAAACCGTGCATATACGTTATGATGCCGACCGGGGCGGCGTCGGGACGTGTTTGTTCACGGCAAGACGATAATGGATACGAATATCGAGTTCTAGAACCGTTCGATCGCGCGGTTGAAATATACGTACCGTCAATACGTTATTAAAACTTTATCGTGTTAAAACGAAAAACTTCGCGTTATTGAACGGTAAAGTTCGAACGCTTATTATTTAGGATCGTCACGGACGGTGTTTTTCGCGTGTTATAATATTCTGTTCGCGTACTGGTTTTACGGGCTAGAAAAGAAACACCGTGGACGACGAACATTTACGAAAATAAACGGTAACAAATAATGTACGTAACGAACGGTTTATCGTATTATTTTATTGAATGTACGTCGACGGAATTACAAAGCGGACAATAATACGCGGCGCATTTCTTGATCGCGAAAGCGTTTCTGGTATTATTCGTTATTAGTTTCGCGATTACGGGTCGACAATTAATTACGAGGGCCAATTCCGGAAAACTCGACGAGGCGTAGTCGCACGCAACAAATTCGACGCGGCCAGCGGGCGTAAAATGTTCTCTCGTATACGTTCACGCGTATAGCCGTATCGGCATTAATCGATCGCGAATCGTGGTCGCCGGTGTTTGGTTAAGGAGAGGGTTTCTTTACTCTAGTGACGGCGAATTCCGTATTGAACTTTCGTAAAAACGATTTTAATTATTTTTTCAAAAACTCGATCCGTAAACAAAATAACCTACGAGGGTGGACCGATTTAGTAACGCTTATCTTCGACGTGCGTAAAATTTACGAATGACGGTATTTTCGACCAGCGGAGAAATTATTTTTCGGCGTATTCTCCGTTTACGGACGCGCAATTTTACCAATCGACACGAACACCCGTGCGGAAACCGGTGCGATAGAACCCAATAGCTTTAATCGCGCACAGTAAAAATACCTTAAGTTTCTGGAAAGTAGCGCGACAAATAAGCTTTCCCATCGACAGTTTTTATTCGAAATCCGTGTACACGAGTCGCGAGATCCATTAAGTCGTAACCTTTATGCAGATGACCGATGATACTTAAATTATCGTAGACCAGGATACGATGGAAGGACGGCTGTTTACTTTCTAGACCGGGAATCCACGATTCGTCCGTCGCTAGTTCGCCAAATAAATCCGTCACGATATGACGTGACAGCGTTTCGCAACGAACGCAATTACGGCTCGTTCGTTCGACGAAACTCTAGAAACGTTTTCTGTCTTATAGCGTCCCCTTTCCTCACGATCAACAAAAACGATAAACACGCCCGCTAAACCGAACATAAAGTACTTTATCCACAAAACGGGATTTTTCAATTTGTTTTTATTATACTATGACATAAAACCGCGCAACTTATATATACACTTCGTCTTTCACTACCGTTTATAGTTATGCTCGAAATTTATCGGTTTTTCTTTGAAATATAAATATATAGAATTATATAATTGTAGTTCTTATTTCGAATCGTCGGTTTTTTCTCAAACTTACCATCGTCAGTTCAACGGTCATATATATATATATTTATTATAAACGCCCACGTTGTCAACCAAAATATCTGTCGCCATTTTCCTTTCGATTTTTTTTTTGTATTAACGAATATTATATATTGCGTATTGCTTGGGTAAACGATAAAAAACCGTACGAGTTTTCCTCATTTTAACATCGTAGTCGATACGTTGAGAAGGTTCGTATTATCGTTATTATTACTTCGCTACAAAGTTTACAGGCGTATGAATCGTAGGAAAACGATTTAGCGCCGTTTTCGAATATTATATAGTAATACATTTTTATCAAACTTACACGATAGTGTTACTAACTATAGAAATGAACTTGTATAAGATTTATGCTCTAATGTACTTACGCGTATAACTTGAAAATCGAAACTTTTTTTTTTATAAAACGGTTGCAATTTCGGCGATAGAACGATGGAATTATTGCTTACCATTTCGTGTTCTTTTTTTATCGCGTTCACATCTTCGTGACGTCCTTTATATATTAAAACGAGTAAATCCGTTTCAAAATAGCAAATGGAAAATCTCTACCCATTTTCTATTAAGGAGATTAGAAATGGCGTACTGTTTATTATCATTTTAAGTCTAAAAGCTAGACAAACAGTGGACCACTTCGAACGACCATTTGGATACCAAACGCATACTTAATCTAACCGAATTGAATCCGACAAAAGGTTTGTTATTTTATTAGCCATTGAATGGAAATCGATTTTTGATAAATTAACGAAAATGTTTACATTTTTGAAAATATTATTCCGGTATACGAGTAAAAAAAAAACAATTTTGTCGGGGTTTAATTTTGTTCGATATAAACTCAAAATCACAATTGTTTAAAAAAAAAATCCCCAGATAAATCAACGGTATCGAATTAACTTAACATTTTGATAAAATATTAAAAAAAAAAAAACGATTTGTAGCAAAAAATAGTCGCGTTTATTCGAATAAATACGTATTTTCGAAACAATGTTTCCACCTACAGTATTTCAAAACGACTGAATAGTTCCGTCAATACATTTTTATTTTTATAAAGTGATTTATCGACGACTCAGCGGTCGATGCTTATCCTAAAATACGCTTTCCTGTTAAATGAGATGTACCGAAATTGATAATTTCTATATGAATAATTTCGAAAAATGTTCGTTCCCGTTTTCGATCTTTTCGATTTCTATAGCCTTCGCCCGATATTTCTTACAAAAAACGCGTTTTCGGTTCAATTAATTTGATAAACACGATTTTATATCTTTGTTTCGCGTTTCTAGGGACGATTTTAATTTGTGAATATTTTCGGCGAAATACACATACGCTCGCATATATATATATATATATATAATTAAAACGCGTGTTTTTTTTACGCGATTTTTGGGGTTACCATACCGATGGCGCGACACGCTACACGAGCAAATCATAACAGTAATAGAGTAAAATTAATTAGGATTAAGAGAAACCGCAGGAAATATTCGGAAATTTACACGCACGAATTGAATACACTTTATATTGAACGCGTATTTATTATTCGTCAATAAAATTTCTCCTCGGAAGGTCGAAAATCGCCGTAACGTATTTGTAAAGCGTACGTACCGGTCGCTACATTGTGCGCATTATGTTACGCGCGTACATTTTGTAGAAAACGATTTTCGTACGAGTCCGTCTGCACAGATGTCATCGCGGCAGAATGACGGCGCCGCGGCGAACGGCAGTGATTCGACGGCCAACTTATTGCGTTTAATCAAAACGCAACCCGACCATTGCGTGGTCACCAGACAGGATCTGTGCCGGGACTACGACAACGACTCCGACAGGACAACGGTCGCATCGCAGTCGAGCCCCGCAGGACCTTCGATGAATTCCGACGACGCCGCCACTGACGACAACGCAGTCATCATCAACAACTATTACACGTGGAACTCGTGTAAGACGAACGCGTCCATACTCAAGTACGTATGTAAGTCTTGTTTGCCTCTATATCTCAACCTTCACTCCCCCCCACACACCTCATCAACCATCGCTCCCGCCAATCGCGCTATTTGTGTATTTTTGAACGAAAAAACCGACGCGTTCTCTTCTTCGCCTACTCAATCGTTACGTTAATTTGGCACGGATCTTCACGCCTCCCTCTTGTAGATCCCTTAATTCCTTTAGGTCCTCGTACTACTACTACGATTCGCGTCATACGTTCGACACTGGATCTTTCCAACGCGTCCTTCCATCTCCTCTTCAATTCATCTCCATCGTTGCCGTTTTTCCCTCATTCGATCGGTCATTTCTTCTGATTTGTTTTCTGACTCTTTCAATCCACGAAATATTTACTATTTTTCCGGAACACTACATTTCGAAAGCTTTCAGTTCACGTATTTTCATGAGTAAAAATTAGAAAACCTCGACAGAAATAATAAGATAATTTTCCTCGTTACATATTTTTTAATTTTACCAGTGAAATCCCGTGTCATCCCACATCTACGCGTCTCCTGTAACTTATAACTTATTTTTCTAACTTAATTTTTTAATTTTTATGTTTTAGATTATGAGCGAAGCGAAGCGCAGATTTTTAAGTTCGATCCCAAATTCAGATAGATAGATTTTCTAAATAATAATTTTTATACGCACGAAAAAATTATCAAAAATTTGTAACATGGCGTAAAATTTTCATCAATCCGAATTTATAACTTCGTTTCAAAAAAGAATTTCCAATTATCACTTTTTTTTTATTTTAACAATAAAAACGCGTCGTTCTAATTTAATAAATTTTTCGTTAAATATAAGGTTTTGAATTATTCGTAATTTATGGTTTTTTATTTTGGTCAAAAATTAATCATATTTTCCTTCTTACTTACGTAGGCTCGAAAATTGTATTCAACGTTTAATTTATTTCAACGACACTACAAAAATGTCAAATATCGACGGTTATAAGCTTATTTTCCTAAATTTCAAATTGTACGTGTAAATTATCGCGAATAAAGACGATTTTCTTTTTAAAAATTAATCGACCCGAAAAGTTATTGTATTTAATAGCTATAAATTGAAACGAGGTTAATTATCCTATAACTTTTTTAACAATTCTTAAAATCGATTTAATCCAAAACAAAAAAAGTTATAAACGTTTAAACATTTCATTTACAATCTAATAAATGTCGCGCGTTTTTTAGAAATCTTAAATTTTAATAGTCCTAAAAGTTACGCGATATTCACGAATTTTCACATAATAACTTATTAGCGTCGCTCAGAATCATTTTTCAGATATAAAACGATTTGTCGTCGCGATCGAATTCAAAACTAATACAATTCTAAAAATCTCTGTACTTAAGCAACTCGATATCCGCGGTACAATAATTACGGTTTTTCGTTATTTCGATTTTATTCGAAGCTCGAAAATTGGTCGTATTTAATACTACGGTTCCGTTTCCGGATTTAAATACCGGTATATTAAATTGTCCGATTTTGTTTCGTTTTTTATTCGGAATATCGATTTTCATTTTGTGATTTCGGTTTCGACCTGTAGTAAAAATACTATAACCAAATTCAATAACCTCAATCGATAAATACAAATCATAAACGTACCTGTAAAGAAAACGATATTATCTTGTTTTCCCGATAGAATCGGTGGCACTCGGAAATTCGACAATTTATGTACTCGTCGTACCCTTTTACAGTCGTCCAGTGGCGCGTGTAATTAAAAATACTATTCTTTACGTTATTGCGCGTAAATATCAATTAAAATGACACGAATGACGCTCAATTCGTCGTACATACTACGTAACGTCCAATCCCAACGCCGTTCGTGTTCCCATTGTTATTATACCGTTTACCGAACGCGAATTATTATTATTTTGCCAATATCGATTTTTTTTCGCGAGTTCGGTTTCCAACGGATTTTCATTCCGTAATTTTTCTCCGGACACAAACATTGCCCCGTTCGTTCGTTTTCGTGAATTCTGACCCTCCCGCTCCCATCCCCTCATCCCGTTCCCACCCACCCGCCGTCGATCCACCGGGATGCTCGTACACGTTATGCGTATAAATCAGGCAGAGAGCGGCCATCCTATTGGAATTGCACTCGGTGAAGTCGACATCGACGTTGCCCGGGCCCGGTCAATCTCACCAGCAGCAACGAGCGCAGTCGTCCAGCGGTAAACCGTCGTCGAAGAGTTTCACTCGGTCGCACTGTGTCCGGGACATCGTGGCCATGTGCTCGGACGAGAGACGCTCGTTCCACGCGTCGGACGAAAATCTGCAGCGGCACGACCGGGACACGGCCGTTGGAGTGTCCGGGTACGGACTGATGGAGGACTACGTCCGCGAACGGTCGGCCAACAAACGGTGGCCGCGGTGTCTGGCACGCGACATGATTTGTTTTTCGTGCACGAGCGCGGCCGCCGAGAAAGAGGACGAGCTGGTCGTGGAAATCACGGAGGTGGAAGAGGAGGTGCACGCGACCGCGGATGATGTCGAAAATGACGAGACGACGACGACGACGATGCCGTCGCAGTGGTGGTCGTGGAAACGAAAGTTGAGCAAACTGTTTAAACAGAAACCCGTGGAGTATAATTACTGATTATATGTAATAACCGCCCGATATCCGACTCGGCGTATTTGGATTTCTTTTTCGATCCCGCGGCACTTTTCGTCACGCATCATCGCGAACGAAAAGTGCCAAAACTATGTTGCAAATACGCCGAAAGCGAACCGGACGTTTTCAAAATCGTTCGCGAACCGCTTCGGATACGAACGCAAATAACCTTGGACGCAACTGGATTTAAATTTACGTACCGCCGTCATTTGGAATTTAAAAGTCGCGTATTTAAATCGTATAACGCTCGAGTAAAGTGGGCACCACATTCATAACGCGCTCAACCAAAACATCTAACGAGTTTATTTCGCGCGTTTCGTTAGCGTACCAACCATCGTGGCCAACATTAAAAATTATTGGTCCGAACTCGTCGTCAATGCTCTCCGTCACTTATGGACGTTCTGTACAGTTTGCTCGTGGAAAACACGAACGTTAACAAACGTTTTACGTGAATAAACTCGGTTTTACAAAACGAAATCGGAAATTCGAAAAAGTATCGATAATTCTGCCAGAATACGAGACCCTTTTGATTACGTTTGAACCCTAAATGCTTCGAATTAAAATGTATTACACGCGAATTTACGTTGTACAAACGACGGCACGCCGTCATATTCGGGCGAATATAGTTTACATTACGAAAAAAATATCCGATTTACGACTTTTTTTTAAACGTAAACGAATAAACCGCGTAAATAAAACAACGGCACACGATTATTATATTTTCGACCCGTATTTCAGCGTCGGCGACATCGTGTGCGCGATCTGTCGGTCGTCGTCGTCGTCATCAGCCGCGTCCCGGCCACTTCGTTCGATGGCAGCACCGGTATAATCGCTGTACCCCACACCCACACAGCCTCCCGATGGCAATTAATATTCCTACGATATGAAACGATATACGTTGTAGATAAAATGATCACTAAAAACGTGATAAAATTATTGTCGAAACTTGGAAAACGTCAATCATGTTTGCAGGGGCGTATTTAGAAATTATTTTCGGTGAGCAAAAGAGTCGCTTAAGTTCTGAACAAGGACCAGACTTAAAATATTAGCGACACGTTCTCGACTCGCGCGCTGTTAAAAAACAAAATTTAGATGATAAGTTGTTTACGGTAATTATTTAGAATCGTAGCGTTCGCTATTTTCGTCAATAGTTATTAACGCGTTAATAAATACGCAATATTGGAAAAACTCTTTTTTTAGTTTTTTTTTTTAGCGACAATTATCGTTTTTCAATTTTGAGCCGTGTTATATTTTGTGACGTCTCGCCTTGAGTTCTCCGGAGGAGCGTCGTATGACGCCCCGGCATGGATGTGAAGGTCGCCAACCTGTGGCCGAGATCCAAGGATCGGAACCGACGGGATTTTTTTATTATTATTAAGAAAGAAAAACAAATCACAAATTGAATATGTATACCGTATATTTATATTTATAGGTATCTTTATATGTCGTTAAAGATGATACACAAAAATTTAAACGAGAGAAATATTAAACATATTAACGAAATTATATTAAACGGATATATTACTTTATGCACTGCAGCCCGCTGAAAGCGGTCCCCGTACGACGGATGAGGAGACATATCTACTGGCGGTAACTTTTATAAAAAAAACCGAATTAAATTTAAAAAAAATCGGATATAATATAAAGTTGAATTCAAAATTATTACGGAAAACTGCTTCCTTGTCCGTGGCTGTGAAAAGAGTGACAAGAGTGACAATCGAGTTCGGTGGTCGGTGCGACTATCGATACAGACCTTATCGCTAAATAGCCATAATCTCGGGTCAGTGGACGGAGTCACGGGTAAACGTTAGAATAGTCGGAAAAATGTTGGGGAAATTTGGGGGAGGGGTAAGGTGTAACTTGGGGGTCCACTCGGTCTCGTCCCCTTCGCATAATTGGAAAGGCGATTCGTCGGGCGCGGGCCGTGAAATGTATCCGTCATGAAAAAAAAGAACGACGAACGATTGGAAAATAAAAGCGAATAGAAAATCGCCCGTTCGCGTTGTAAACGGGCCGCGTGTTTTCGTTTTTTTACGTAAACACCGGCACGGAAAAAGCGAAAACTTTTTACGCGCGTACTCCTTCCCGTAAATAAAACACCCGCGTGCCTGTTCGTACGTAATGCCCGGCCACGCGTATTTTCAAATCGTAAAACCATCGCCGTCGTACGACGGTTCTTTCACCACAATTTGTTTCACCGCTCTATATATATATATATATATATATCGCGCGCACGATCGTCGTCGTCCGATCGTGTGTGTGGTATGTGATTTCACGGACTCGTGCGCTATGGCTGTCGAAGTACGAGGAATTGGACTAGACCGGCGGCGGCACGGGCCGTGAAAAAATTGCCCGTATAAAAGCGGCTAGTCACGTGCGTCGCGGATTCGGTCGGAGAAAGACACCGGCGATTTTTTCCGCCGCCGCCGCATTTCTACACGCATACACGGGCCCCGCGTCATATCCGCTATCGAACTTTCCTTTCCCTCCCCACATCCACATTCTCCGACGGCCATGATACCGGCGGCGTTTGTTCACGGACAAATATATACGTCGAAAGTCCTGCACGTCGTGTACGCGCCCGTGTAGTTACGGTATTTGTAAACACGGTACGTGATCGAAATACCCGAAACGCGGTTCCCTTTATTTTTGCTCCCGCGCCAAAGGCGCACAAATACACGAACATCGTCGAAAGTTTGGCGTTTCGTTCGGAAATTATATACGTCGTCGTTCCACGTCAACAACACCGGCGCTCCACCGGTTCGGGGTGCGTTTCTTTTGTCGACGTTTTCGTGTACGATTAGGACGTCTAAACATAAACGACCCGACCGTAAAGTTTCCGCGTGTATGTATGTGACCGACGGCAACGTTAATGTAACGCGTATAATGACGAATACCGAGTGGGCGATTTAATAAAAACCCGATATATATATATATATATACGTAATAATATTGGCGTGTTTACGAATACGGACTCCCGAAAGCGTAGAATAATTTTTGTTTTACGGATAAGCTACGTCAACAGCGATTTCGTCGCCTTTTATTCTGGGGAACGAAACGGTAACCACAGCTTGGGTTTGTCGAGTGGTTTTTAGCGAACGATTTCCGCTGGCTTTTGCCGTGACGACTTCGGAGAATAAAAGTAAAACGTGATTTTCACGCGTTTAAAAACACGAGCTAATAAAACTTTTCCCGCGATACAAAATATCACGCGTGTACCGTACTGTCCGTCCCTACGTACATATTATACATAACTGCGATGGCGTACATATTATAATACGCAAGTAGTCGCAAGCGCGCGCGCACACATACGCCTATTATCGCGTTTAAGTGGTTAAAAAAATAAACGTTATTTTGATAATAAATATTATCGAAACGAAATACCTATACAGTGTATACGTAAATAATGTGTGGGTCTGTGTGTACGCGTGTGTACAGAGTGAGTGAGTGAGTGAGAGAGAGAGAGCTGCAGGAATACCGTATATATTCAAGACGCGCGCGCGTTTTGTATCATCGTGTGTGTATATTATATATACTTTGTTTGTGTTAAGCCAGCGAGTAAATATATATACACGCGTGTGTGTTATATAGGATAGTTTCTTTGTAGTAAACCCGAGGTTATCTGCGAAGATTCTAAAGACACTTTCCGAATAAAAAATTCCCTCAAACAACGTATATATATATAGACCATCTCCAAAATATATCCCCGAAAACCTTAAGCCGTTGAACAATTTCGATGTTTTAACGTGCGACCTACATTTTTGCTTCCATACTGTCTTATGTATAAAACAAACATAAATAACTGGAAACGCGTTTTATTTTAAATATTCGGTGCTTTTTTTGTTTTAGAGAGTAACTTAAAAGTAAATAATTCGACAATTAATACCGTAACTTCATTAACAACGTCAAAAAATAATATTAAAGAATAATAATAACGGAAATTAACGAAATAACAACAAATACAACGATAACACAAAAACAATATATATATTGTATATAATAATAATAAAAAACCTTCCCGATTGCTGTCGAATTCGATTTATTTGATTTCGAAAGGTTTGAAAATTACTATGGCGATACGACGTGGATTCGATAGGATAAATAGAGATAAACGAATTGTTATCGCTTAAATAAAAAGGAAAGACTCGAGGAAAAGTCACATTTTTGGACATTATCGTGGACGAAACAATAAGGAAAAAGGAATAGTCCGTAATACGATTATAACTTTAACGTGGATAGCAAAATGAAACGGTTGTACTACGAAAAATAAAGCGATAACAAAAGGCTGGAGGAAGCTGGTTATTAACTCTATATTTGTGATCCTAAAAACAAAATTAATAAGTATGGAGGGAAGTAGAAAAATTACGGAATGTGGAATTTTAATCGGGGACGAAAGAATAAACTTGTCGTTACAATTGGAAGCCAATGAAACCACGATCTTGTTATCACTAATACCTATATAGCTTGGGTCCGTAAAAATTGAATATAAAATCCTTTGACGCGAAAGCGTCAGACTTATTTTCAAATAAGAGACGCGATTGTGAATCTGACTCTATAAGAAAGAGTTTGGAATCTAAAGAAGGAGGGAACATAAAGGGTTTCAAAAATAACGTGACATTCAGTGGTAAATGAAGAGACCGATATTATTAGAAAACGTAATTGAAATACTTCGAATAAAGAAAAGTATAAGCTGAACCGTTAGCGTTTAGTGGCGTAATTTTGGGGTAATTTTCGAAAATTAAATCGTCGGTATTGGAATTAGAGAAACCTAAAAGAGATGGAAGAGCTAAAAATTTACTGCCATTTTAAGCCTCGAACGAAGTACCGAAAAGTGCTAGACAACGTGATAAAACGAACAATTAACGACAAATAGAAGTGTGTAAAAATGGGTTAAACGTACGCGGAAAATCCGTGTGAACCGGTAATGAGGTGTTTTAATGGTATACCGTCGAAAACTGACAATTATAATAGAGTTGTGGGAAAAAGAGGAGGATACGAGTAACACAAACTGAGTTGAATTTAAAGGAAGAATCGCGAACTGATTCAATGAGAACGAGTTTGGAATCTGGAAACTTTATAGTAAACGAGGCTTCCAACAGGCCAAAGTGGCGGATAAAGATTTCGGAATCGAGCCGCGCAAAAAATGTATTTATATTGCCTGGCTCACGATAAAAAATAATCACCCTGTATATGACGTACATACATTTCATACTTACGTCTTTGATGATGACGATGAGATCCGTGACAGTCTGATGTATGTGTGTGTGTGTGTGTGTTGTAGACACGTATTATAATATATCGAATTCGGTTAGGCATTCCGGCGGACCGCTCGCGCCGTTCGAGTACCTATATATATATATACACACGTATGTGTGTGTATATCTCTATTTGTATTATATTGTTATGTTTTCGAATCACCTAGTCACGCAAGCGATATAATATATAGATATACTGTCGACGGGATTTTGAGGAGGCGAAAAAAAGAATAATAATAATAAAAAAAACAACGCGCACACAACCGTCTCTTGCACATTGCTTTACCTGTATATGTTATACCTGCCGATAAAACACGTCGATGGTGTATGTATATATACGCGTCAATCTCGTTCTCGCCTTTCGGACGAGTGTTGAACAAACATATTATTGTTACCGAGTCGACGAGAAAAATAATAATAATAAGAATTCGGTTATGTGCTCGTGTGTCTATGTGTGTGTGTGTGTGTGTGTGTGTTTTAGTAAGTACCAGATACCGGTTAAAATTTGAATTTACTATTGAAACTAATGATACCTAAAAGAGAGGAGTTTGTGTAAAAATGTGCGTTTTTACTAAAATGCACCGACCGATTTTATTACCAACGCCTTTGGTACAAATCCGAATTATTTTATTTATGACTTATTTTTATCACGAGAGTTTCGTAAGAAACTACTTTCGATTTTATCGTTTATATGGTTATTAATAAGCGACAAACGACGCGTAATACGATTTATTTCGTGTAAGCGCGTAAACACATCACATAATTGTACCGTGAACGAAGAATACTCGCGATGTTTGTTACGTATACCGAAAAATAAAGATCAAAAATACGGTTATCGATAGTGCACGTACGTGGTAACCCATTTTTATATACTCGAAAATATATTACCGGGTTAAAAATAAAAGCGCTTCGGAATGTAGAAGGGGGTGAGAGGCGAACTGCAAGATTAACGTCCTTAAACCGTGCGAGTTAGGGAATCGGTTGACGATATTCGATAAGCGAATACGATGTCGTCGGAAATGGCGAACCCGTTGTATTATGCGGGGAACGATTTTCCAATTTCGTGGTTAAACGCGCTGGAACGTTCACTTAACGCGCACACTAACAGTGACGGGGGGGGGGGTTGTATGGACGAAAGTGCGAGAGACGCGCGTAGTGTAGAGAATGAACAGTAATCGGTGTACAGAAAGACGTGTAAAACGCGCCGAACGCGAGAGAATATGAATAAGAAATCGTCGGAACGTACAGTGTAGCCATACGAAAATATTAAGCGCGAATCGGTCCCTCGCGTCAACGGCCAACACGCCGCGACTAGATTCGATCTCGGGCTTACGGAAATTTGCTTCCACGTTCGTCCGGACAAGGCGCACACACGTCGGTGACATGACGACGACGATTGTCCCGTTTTTGGCGTGTCTCGCGCGCTCGCCTTATTACCAAATCGAAGTTGCCGCGGCGTCGTCGAAAACCCGAAAAAGACCCGATTAAATACTACACGGGGAAACGGGTCGTTACGGCGGTGACGTGTTCGTTGTGGTGTGTGCGTGTGAGCGCGCGTGCACGTATACGAGAGCCACACTAACGAAGTGGATTCAAAAAAATCGTAACGCGCCGCCGAATAACGTTTCGCGGATCAACGAACCAAAAAAAAAGTTTCTTTTATTATTATTTATAGTCGTCGTCGTTATTATTGTTGCCACTGTTTTCGCTATATACAAAGCGAGCCCTCCGCCGCGGGCTATTTCTTCGTCGTGGCTACGGGGTGGAAGGGAGGGAGGGGGGTAGGTAGTTTTTTATTTTTTCGCGTTTAGACAAAAATAATCGATTATTGACGCTTTGCCGGTCGCAGTGTGCCACGCGAAGAAGAGAAAGAAACAAAGAGAGAGAGAGAGAGACAATACAATCATAAAAACGCGCGCGTATACGTAATACACTATTTACACAATCGCACAATTTCGTATTCAAATAACGCGAAACACGATAATCATTTTTTGTTCGCCCGTCCATAACAAGCGAGCGCGTTACGCGCTTTTGTGCGCCGCGCCAGCGCCCGTCTACTACACGTATATACATACTGCGCCGCCGCGTGCTAATGAATGACTTTGTGGAAAATTATTATAATTATTGTTACGGTTTTGGGTTGCCGAGCGGCGAAAAATCCCCGCGGGTGGTCACGGCGGGGGGGGGATCCCGCGCTTATTATATAATACATTTGTGTCGTCCGTTCGCCGCCTCGAGTGTATTATTGTTATTTTATTACGTTCTTTTCTCCAGTCAAACTGTCCATCTACCTCGTTGTATAGAGCGACGGTTTCCGCGTTTTTCCGCGAATTGTTTCGAAACGGATTTTACCGTTGTCCATTATTGGGCGAACGCGCGCCGCGGTGTCGAAGAAACGTAGAAACCGCGGTCACTCGTTACGTTCGTCTGCAAAACGTCCGTAGCACGATTACGGGAAAATACCGTTAATAAATTAGCGTAAACAAAGCAAATACTTACCGCGTCATTCTGTAACAGAAGCGACGGTTGGGGACGAATTTTTTTTAAAAAATCAAACACGGACCGAAGGAAAAGTCCCGAAAAATATATTTCGAGGAAATAACTACCGTCGTCGGATTCGACCGCCCGCTATCGTTGTTCCGTAGAATCGAAAATGAATACGTAGCCGCGTTTAAAATGTATTTGAAATTACGTCGCGTACGTGTGAAAAACGATACGGTAATGTACACTCGTACATCTTTAATACGCGTAATACTGTTTCGGAAACCGTCGAGGCCCATTTGCCCGTCTGTAAACTATACGTGCGTGTGTGTATTGTATATATAGCCACGCCCGCGAAAGCATATTACACACACACACACAGATATTCGATTGCGCTGCTGCCCACGTAGACAAACACTTCAAACGCGACACACGGAAAATCAAACGAATCGGTTTTGTACAATATTATTTGTTACGCTATTATTATATCGACGGTGAACGTGATGTGTGGTCGTGTTAATAGGAAACGGACGTAATTTATTCCGACATTTTCAAACGTCTTTTATTTTTTAAGTACGTGCGCGCACTTTGCACTTTCTCGTGGCCGTATCATAAACTGGTCGTTCGGCTCCCAATTCGTAGCGAACGCGTTCTTGTGTTTTTCACTCGTTATCGGAACATATTTGTTTCGAGCGCAAAGTTCCAATCGTAAATATACATATATATTATATATTTTTAAATTTGACCTTTTTCGTTACTTTCGCCGTCGTTATAATTTACCTTTTTCGGTAAACGGTATAATTTCTTACACTATTTTATGTCAACGGCCGATATTTTTAAACTAGGCATAGTCTGTTCGCATCCCTTTCCCGTGTCCAATCAAGTTTTCGACAGATTTAAAAACCGTCGATTTTTTCCATTCCGTCGAATGTGCGCTATTACCGCTACAATTTTCCGTTCGGTTTTTTAATCGTTTACGCGAAATATAAGAACGTATTATTCGTTCGTGGTAAAAAAAAACGCGTCGCGTTTTTAATATAATTTCGCTCCAAAAATGTATAATAAACCGATCGATTGTTTGTACTTATATGACGGGCGAAAATTAATATCGCCCGTGAGGAGAAATCCCTTTTCGTCAAATATCGAAAAGGCCCGATTCTCATTTTGATCAAATCTACCGACGATGATTTACGTCATTTTTACAAGATAATTTCTTTTAATAAACGTTCTCGTTTATTATTTATTTCGATTCACGCTTATGCCTGGCGTATGTATTATTATTATTATTAGTTGTCGTATACATTTTTCGATTTGGATTTTCCGTGAAAATGTGTCGGTAGATACTAATTATTGTAATCGCTATCGACTATCGAACACGCGGTTAATTATGTTGTTAACGATTGTTCGGAATAGCGGCGACGCGACCGAAGAAAAAAAAGAGGGAATTTTTACATTTAACGGAAAACGGTTACGCCCACCAATAATACGTATATCGTTGTCTTTATGGTTGACATAATTGTATACGCAATTTACGGAACGGAATCGTTTTATAAACGTTACGAGGCCCGCGCGTCTACAATAGAAAGACGAAAATAACGAATTATTCTCCGCGCGGTCCTTAAGGTTTGTAATAATAACAATAGTACGTGCATTACAAGAGACTGTAACTCTCGAGTGCGCGGAACGTCCGTTTCGGTTTCCGCGAATAGGTCCTTTTATTATTGTTAGTTATACAAATAACGCGACGCGAGCAAACCGGACGTTCGACCGGCCGACAACCATTCCCGTGAACGGCGCCGCGCGGTGTTTTGTGCGTAGAACGTTTTTAATCGTTCGTCGCGCGCGAATTTCACGTAGCCGAATGGAGAGGGCGCGTATACGCGGGCGGCGCGGCGTTATTTGGTTTTCCGCGAAACCGTCGCAACGCGCCAGAAACCGTATTTGAGATTGTCACGACGCGCGGATAATACCGACACGTTTACATACGTCGTCGTCGCGGTATTTTTGGTCACTTTTCTCGTCGTCGAACGGACGTTTCAAACGTAAATTCGCTAGCGCGAGGACGTCGAAGGTGTTTCCATCGGCGGGAAATCGGACGTTGGTTTCGAATTCACTAACAATGGGCGCGATGTTGGCGATGGTCGTTTCCCGTACGGCGCGCGGCGTTTTTTTTTTTTTAACGGACCTCCTCCGATGGCCGCGTAAATAAACCGATCGTATTATAGAGTTAGAGAAACGACGTTTCTTCCCGGTAAAATGTACGCGATTAGTGTTAACGATCGCGCTCGTAGTCGTTGCGTAAACGTTGTTATTCCCTAAACGGATATTCCCGACGAAAATCGTCGGAAACTCGACGGTGAACTGGATCGAGTTCCGAAACGGACGCCCGGTTTGCTGGGGCGATATATTCGGGCGGCCGACCGGTTATTTCGTTTAACACGCCGTTGATCGACGTTGTCAGACGTCCGTTTTCGATTCCCGAGTAACGCCGATAACACACACAATCGTAACGCCCGCGCCCGTGTACGTTGCACAAATGGATATTTATTGTTCGAGTACGCCGGCAACGCGCTTATTGTTTATTCGCGTTTCGCGCGTATAATAATATATAGATAGATGCGCGCCCGTGTGTAGTGACAGCCGCCGATCGACACCGTACCCGAGCGCGACGAAAACGGTCGGAAAATCGAATTTGCCGTCGTCGTCGCGTCGTAAAGCGAAACGATAATGTAATTGGCTCGTACGTACACCGGCGGCCGCGTTCCATTTGCCTCGCCTTCAAAACGGTCCAATTACCGCTTGCGTACGGCTTTTAAACAAATATTAAACGCGACGGCGGCATCCGACGGCGAGCGTTCATTTTCACCCCTACGTGTATAACGTACACACGGCGTACAACCTCCTGGTCGAGTCGCTACGTATATATATATATATCGACTTCGTTTCGTCGTAATGTAATCAACACCGTGTACGGTACACACGGGGGCGCCAGTCTCTTTTTGACTTTGTCACGGCGACGAAACAATCTCCGAATAAAGTGCGACGCGCGTTTTACAATATACGTACCATATAATACGTGTATATATATATATTTACTCGTTCGATATTGGATTTTTCACTTAGAGTAGCTCGTTTTTTCTTTCGCCACCGCCGTCAACGCTGAGGCCACCCGAAACGGCCCCGTACGCCCGTCACCTTCCGCTGACTGCGTATAATAAGAGGCTCGCTTCCAACGAATGGCCCGTTTCCGCGTATTTCGTTTTTTGCGTAATTTTTCCGCCATTTCGGCGATCAATGGCGAATGTTTCGTTACTTTTTTTCGCGGAACGGTACTGGATCGTCCGAAGCGACGAGATATCCTTATTTGCCCGGGTAGGCGAAAGACGTTACGAAATTGTATAAATACGCGAACATTTTCTTCGAATTCAACTTCGTCTTCGCGTAACTGTAAGACGAAATGACGAAATTCGCCGAACATTTTTCTACCCGCTTCCCGTTCCGTTTCTTCGTCGGTATTATTATTAGGCGACGCGGGTAATATTAAACGGTCGGTTTTAATAACGTTTTCCCTTTTTTTCTCACCGTAATTCGGAATTTCGATTCGGCCTACCGTTCGTTTTAATCCGTTTCGATTTTTCGTGATTTTCGCTCGAGTTTTCGATTTCGTTCGTAAGTCGATTTCTAAACCGTTGTCGTGTCAACTACCCGGTGCCGACGCATTATCGCGTAGAAAATGAAACGCTCAAATTGTTCGCGGTCGGTAATTTATTCGACGCGCGTCCGTCGATTTTCCCCCCGTATAGAGTATTTTCCCCTCGAGCAAAATCTACCAAAAAGCGGGAAAAGAAAAACCCGAAGAAAATTGCGGACAAATCCATATTTGGCGGACAATTTCCGTATACAAGAGGTTCGTATAGAATAACGACACGGGCGCGCGTAATGTTTGAACGATATTTTTTCGCGTAACCATTTACGCCATCGGAATCGTTTAACGCGAATCGTCGCTTTCGAAATAATACGAATCTAAAATCGGCTATCACGCCGGCGGTTCCGTCGGCTAATATTTAAACGCGTATCGAACGACGTAAACCGACAATCGAAATCTCCGGGTTTTGAGCCGATAACGACGCATAAACACACCAACACGCTCCGCGCCTTCGCAAAACCGACACGCGCTATTCGCGTCTACGAACGCGCACGGATTTAAACGATTCGACGCGCCGGCGCCCCGCGCGCGGGGTCATTCGGAAATTGCGAAAAATATATACACGGGCGTACTACGCGGAAACCGTTAAATCGTATACTGCCGGGTCTCCCGTTCGTCGCAAATAACGTTATTTTTAACGACGGCGACAATAATCGTATTTTTATAATACCCGGTATCGTAATTCCGGGGGCTAACAAGAAGATTATATTGTCGCGAAATCGCGCGCTCGGTACGATTTATAATAATATATTATTTAAGTACGCGCGGAGTATATTATGTGTACACACGCACGCAGAAATAATAAAGGGAAATCGTACAAATCGCCCTACGCGCACAACACCCTCGGCCTACACACACATAGATATTATAATTCAGCGTCCCGTACGGGGATAACAACCCGCGAAATAATATACGACAATATATTATTGTGTTATAACGGCGGGCGAATATTTATAGTGATTCGGCGGCGGCGGCGGCGGCGGCGGCGGCGGTGGTGCGCTTTTATAATAACAATATATTTATACGGGCGCGTGTGTAGGTATACTTCTAAGTGTATAAAACGTTCGGCCCGAGTGGTCCACTTCAAGGGTGCGTGAGACGGTGAAGTGGTGGGTGGGAAACGACCTTATAATATTATAGGTATATATAAAGTGGTACGCGCGTCGTCGAGTGTTATTTTATATTTCAACAAACGCTCGCGAAATTATCATTGTTATCTTGTGTTATCTTAACCCCCTAACCACCGCCGCCCCGAGTGTTACCTCGTTCTCGTTCCAAAACTATTATTATTTATCTATATATATATATATACGTATAATATATATATATTCCCGTACGGGACAGAGCTTTTTTAAATACAAATTTCGAGTGGTCTCTCTAAAAAAGAGAAAAAAATGTCGCTACTCGCGTACGGTAAATATATTCGCGATTACATAATACATATAACGATCTAAACGATTTATTATTTCGGGAGTAGAACGCGCTCCCAAAGGTACGATACATTAATGGGTTTGTGTGTGTGTGCGTGTACAGTACGCTCTTTTTCACTCCCTCGCGTAATATTCAAATGTACAAATTAATCCGTTACTGTCGCGTTTTCGAGGACGAAAAAATATTGTCGTCGGCCATTTTCACTAAATTTCGGCAGACCATACAACGCTCTGTCGTAAACGCGGTCTGCCCGAATTTATCGGACTTCGGGAATCGAGTTCCGTTAGAAAACGCGTGGTCCACAACTCCAAAAATTGAAAACTTGGCCATAGGCTCCGGTGATCGGACCAATTGTTCGCATAGCCGGAAATCACCGTCGTGTCAGTTCGCGTGTTGCCACTTAGATTTTGGACACTCCAATAGTTATGCGGATTAGGATTGTCATTGAGTAAACAAATTTTCAGGACATTCATTTCCGTCATTAAACTATACGTACATATTTTTAAAAAAATCCGTATCGATATTTTCTTTTTAATTGTTATCGTTACTTAATTATCTATCCCCACTATACCTCTCTGAATTTTAATTTTAATAAAATGATACGCGTATTATGTATCTATATATATATATTTATATATATTGTAAACGCGAACGTGGCAAACTTGCAGAACAAGCGTAAAAGGATGAAAACGAATAATTAGCGATCGTTCAATTCCGACTAATACGAATTCGTTTATCATAAATTATACGGAAAAATGATTAATAAATTTAAGCGAGCGTAATATTTTCGAAAGCCGTAATTAAGCGTAAAAAACCTGAAATCCCATTTTTGTCGTGTTTACGAAACGTTCGCGTTTAATCCGAACGTCGCAAAATCATTTTACGCGGCCCTTCTATTTAGCGCACGAATTTGAGTTCGACTAAGCGTTTTTCGAGAGAGTTGTGTGTAAGAAGAAATTACGGTTTTTTTTTTGGTAAATTTACGCGTTGGCGCATATTACGTTCAAACACGCTTTTATTCGTGACAAAATTATCCCCGCGGTTTTAATAACGCTCAATCGAAGGGATGATGGGATAGAAGGATTGTTTTTTAAAAAATCACGCGTGATTTTCGTTCGGTGTTACGGCCCAATGAGAACGAATACGATTGCGCTGCATAAGTAACGGGCACCGCGGGGATTTACTGCGTCAAATCCACCGCCGCCGCCGTTTTCGTGTGACGATTGAATATTAAACGTTCGAACCCGACGACATCCGATACGTTCTACACGCGTGACAACGTATTTACAACACCGCCGCCGAATCGGGGCCGCGGTTCGGGACGACGGCCAGTTGTAGATCACGATAATAACATTATTTACCGTCGTTTCTATAACGCGACGCGCAACGAAATATTGCGGCGTAATTCGAAACGAAATTCGCGATTCGGCCAACTGCGCGCGTATAAAATACACAGCCCGCCGGTACATGGTGTAACAATATTATAGATATTCTACCGTCCCCGTGGACCACGCGGGTCACGTATTTACGTCAACCACGACGACTTCACTGCACAATTGAACACACACACACACATAATGTGTGTGAAACACAATATAATAATATATAATCGCGTTAAGCGGGTACGTTTTGCCGCCGAAACGCGAGTGTATCGCGTTACAATGACGAATTGCTTTCGTCTACGGTCCGCTACTAGTCAACCCGTGACCAAAGGGGAGTACTTCTAGGTTGAGGGGGGCGGGACGTTTGGTCGAATGTTTAACGTGCCCGAATTTACGTAAGTCGTACAATTTCGATAAATTCGCGGCAATTTGCGTCCGGTGAAACGTTTGGCCGAGAACGTCAGTACCGTACGTTACCAACAAAAATGCGTTGGCTGAAATTTTTCGTTTCCAACAATCGTCGTCGGGCAATCGTTAATTTCTAGTCGTATATGTATATACGTGAAGTGACGATCCATACTTATGGCTTACATAATCGTGTACAAATGGCGTGTAACTCGGTGTATAACGTGAATTATAGTTAACCGTCCCGTTTCTAGTCCAACGCGTAACGTTTTTATCGTTCTGTTGTTACGTCTTGGAACGAGGAAAACACACATGTTTTCGTATCGTCGGACTCTGGCCTCGATATTAGAGGCTTAGCGTTGTTTCTTTAGTATTGCAATACTACTTAGTATTAAACAAAGTACGTACGCCTATTAAAACGCCGCTTTTAATTTGTTTCGGTCGGTAGGTAAGTGGATGACGACAAATCGTGATATCGAAAAACGTCGAGAATATAACAAATTTTATTTGTAAAAATCGTATTCGAGGAGGTTCGATGGCCCGAAGAGTTTGGGGCAATAATAAATCTGTCGTTTCGACGTTTATTACGATATTTTTATTATTATTATCGGGTATAATTTTCAAATTGATATTTCAACAATCGTATGTTGCGAACTACTTTTTCGAATAGCCATCTAAATTCTTTACGGAATAATTACGTCGAATAATTGTTAGTATACGCCGTAAATACTATTACGTTGGTATTGATAAGGCATACGCTAATCGGATAATACGCAAAAAACACCGATTGTGACGGAATTTCAATACGGAAAATACAAATTTCGAAATTTCTTTTACGAAAAATGATCGGTAATTAATTTAGCGCGGCGGGATAAATAGGGGCGCGTGTGTCACGAGCCAATTGTTTTTCGACTTTGTCATTGGCAAAATCAAATTTATAATAGGATAACGTTTCGGGCGAACTCGACGAAATGTGTATGATAATTTAATAACGGCCGTTAAATAAAAACCGCGTGATTTCATTCCAGGCTACGGCACAAATAAATACGTACTTTCGTCCAGGTGTGAATTGGCCCGCCGGGAAACCGGAACAATGGCCGGCGGTCTGCCTGGTGTTTGTATACGGTGTTGATACTTATTTGTTCGTTACAGACAATTTTTTACGGATTTGTATTATTACACGAATTACACGGATTCGTATTATTATACGGATTAATATTGAAAAATAATGATAACCGTAAATAGTTATCGTTCTTGTTCCACATTTAAACCACGTTGCTAATTATTCGAATAGCTGGCGACGTTATTATTTTATTTTTTTCGGTTCACGCTCGCCCTATTTAACATTTTAATAACGTAAATACGGTTTCTATTCGGATATTGTATTTTCGTGGGAACTTGATGATTTTAAACGCTCGCGTTATTGATATTTATGAAATCGCCGAAAGTGCGTTTTCTACATTATCCACGAATCGATACTAACGCGTTTCGAATTGTGACGATATAGAAAGTAAAATGCGAGAAATAAACTGTCCCGGAGAACTACGATATTTCGGTAAATCGTGAAAATATCGGTAAACGGAATTCCCATCTAAAGACGAATTCCGTGTTGTTAACGCTCGAGGGTCGATATGTATGACTGTACAACGATTTTGTTAAAGCTCCAACACAATAATTTAAAGTACACCACCGTTGTCAAATAAGAGTTACGAAACGATTACAATTTGTTCGGTAAATATTCGCTTTGTCGATAATCATTTTCGAACCACCGCCTTCGTCGTCCTCGAATAATTTAACGAAACAGTGTTTCGGTTTTATTCTCGTTTTTCGATTTTCCGGTTTCGTAACACGCGGCGTTGTACGTAACGTTTATTGCGTTATGATCGCGAACCGCGTCCGCGCGGCCCGAATCTAAACAACGTAATAATTATGATCGATGGCGCGTTTGCGTGCGTCCCGCGGCGTTCGCGAATACAAAACTAAAACGGCGTAATAATAACGTGGAAAATAATACGCGCGGGCGTGTGTTCTTTAAGCGCGTACGTAAAATGTACGATTTGTTGGTGCAAAATACAAAAAATCGACAAACGCGCGTATACGTAACCGAAAAGTAATCGTTTCTTTATAAACCCGCAGTTGTATTACACGAGTACACTTACTCGCGTATTGTAAGTAATTACCATTGCGGTATATCATCCATAATATGCTCGTCGAGAGTGTGAAGTGTACATATTAAAAAAAGGGTGCGAGTTTTTTCCCCGTCACTCGTCGTCAGTATTTAAAGGGGGTGAACTCGAGCGCCGACAATTTAGTGTCCTCGTACATTATATAATAATGCTCGCGTATTGGCTATTAGGGTAATACGAAAGTGTGTGGATTGTTGATTTAGACAAATCAATCCCCGGGACGATAGTTTTGATTGAAAAAACCCCAACGATCGCGTACTTTTTTATTTCGATAGGATCGAATAAATACGACGAACGTCTTCTATATATAAACGTAATATTCGTTACGTTTGCGTGTATAAGATACAATTTACAACTTACGTCAAACGCGTATCTTTGGCGCGCTGTCAAAAAGCGTGAATAACTTTTCAGTACGGCGTATTGAATGTTTAAAAACATTTTATAAATCCGTTTATTTGAGATGCGAACGTTAATACAGTGTTTTCCCTAAAAACGTACTCGTGATTTTAAATCGTGTCGTCGAAATATACGAAAAAACGTTTTCCGTTTGAATTTTACGTAATTATATATAAAAATACTGTTATTTCTAATAAACACGGCGTTAAACGAGTCCCACGTATCATTTTCGAATATTTAGACTAATACGCGGAAGAAAAAGAAAATAAACAAACTTCACCAAAACCTATGGTGTAATTTTGATTTTGAAAACTCGTAAGTTGTTTTTCTAGAATTTATATTTTTTATTGTTATTTTTTTTATTTCTCTCGTTTTGATTCTGCACAAATTGGTGGGTAGATTATTTTTATTTTTGCCTCAACTATATCACTAACATTATTTCTGACTCCTTCATTTCCAAACCGAAACTCTAAAATATTCTGTTTTAAACCTATTTGATCATAATCCATTTCTCTTCAAAACTTCGTATCATCGTTTACATCACAATAATTCGGTACTCTCGTTTACCAAAATTACATCGTCTGTGAACATTCGTAGTACACTTAAAGTATTTCGTTTTATATTTGTATTTATATTTGTAATCTCTTAAACGAATTAAGCACAAGCGTGATTTGTAAAAATGTATTGTGCACGCTAAACTAATGTATAATTATGTACACTAAAAAATCGAAAATTTGTTTCCAATAAAACCTAAAAATTATAGAAAAGTTACCGACGTATTTTAATACGTTTACTAAAATTCGTACATATTATTAAAAAAAATCGGTATTTTTATCATAAAAAAAATAATTAGTCAAAATTTTTCGCGTAAAAATGATAATCGACATTTGGTATTCGTGAGCTGTACAAACGAAAATTTCTTAAAAAACAGATTTCTCAAAAAAAGAGGTCGGTCACGTTTGTGGGGTTTACCCGAGCAATTGCCGAATAAAACGTTTTGTCCAAATGCTTTGATATTTAGCGATGTGTGCCCGGAGACATATTCGAATTTTCTTCGATTTCGGCTTTTGTTCGTAATATATTACGCGAATAGAAATCTTAAAATTCGATAATTCGAACAAAGGCGACAGTAGTATTTTATATATATATATTTATACTTCCCAAATTGACTTTTTAAAATTCTATTATAAACTACTACAACACCGTCGGTGATTGTTTGCTCGTCGCACGGAATAAAACAACGATAATCGAATTAACGAATAATTTCGAGAAAACCTTTAGAAAACAATAATAAGTAAAAAAAAATTTAAAAATTACGCGGGCGTCAAAAATAAAGCGTAATTTTCCGTATTTTTTTAATATCGTCGTCATTAATTGTGTTACGACAACGGAAATTAATAATATTTATCGATCGAACGAATATTAATTTTGTTCCTTTTTTTTGTAGTTTATTGAATTATATTTATTGTTATTGTTTTTAAAAGTAACAAAAAAAACGGAATTAAAATAAGATCCTTTTCCCGTCAGCCATAATGTCTATAAAAAAAAACATTCTCCCGCATAAACAAACGCCGTTGACAAATTACTGTATCCACGACGGGCATGACGTAACATTAGAAAAACGCGTAAAGGATCTAACTTGAGGAATAATGACGCGTAAGCTATATAAAATAATGATCGATAACTAATTTACCGTTTCGTTTTTTGTTAATCCGCGACATTTGTATCATTCCTAAACGCGGTGAAAACAGTGTAGAACACAACACTAAAACCAAAACAGAGTTCCATTTCTGACGAGTTAATACGAGTTAATACGAGTTAATAAGAGTTAAAAATAATTTTTTTCTCTTTTGAAATTCAAGAAATATTTCATATAAATAATACGCGCGCGTATTACGTGTCAGACAAAGAAAAAAACGGAATTTATTAAACTACGTAAATTATTACTGAACTATTGGTTTTTCTTTCGCCTTTTTAAGTAACTTCTGGGCGATTTTTCGCCAACTTGGTTGGTATTTCAATCGACGAATTTTTTTTTATTCCGGCGACATTTGACGAGCAACGCGAATCGCTACCGTTTAATTGCCAGTTGTTATAATTTTTAGAAATATCGACCAACGCGCCGGGGCCACGATTTTGATTACGGCGTTCCATGACGAACGCACGGCCTTAAACGGTACGACGGTATGTGCGAACGAACCACGACGACGGGCCGTTTAAATAAAAAAAAAAAAATAGGAAAGGCCGCGAACGGAACCGACCGCTGGGAGGGAGGGGGACACACGAAACCGAAATAATCGCGAGATATTTAAGAGCGTCGTCGTGTCGGTCGGTTATTGTCACGGTTGTCGGGAGAGGGTGTGAGTTGTGTGTGTGTGTGTGTGTGTGTGTGTGAGAGAGAAGGAGGGGCTTACGTAAAAAGGGTAAAAAATAAAAAACCGTATGTTCGCGTGTCCGACGGGTACGCTCGCATAATCGCGCGTACACGCCGCCGTACGTATAATAATAGTGATATTTGGCGAGTACACGGTTGCGACCGCTGCCAAACGCGCACGGGCGCGTTAATTCTGGACCAGTGATCGCGTAATTTCGGGCACGCCGCGAGCGCCCGTTCACCGCGGGACTTTCGACGCTCTCGACCGTGGCGAATTAACACACACGCGCGCACGCGTTATTATCGTACAGAGCGATCGAAATCGCTCGCGCGCGGTTTCTCGCCGACTTTGTCGCGTTCTACGGGGCGCGCTCGATTTTAAACGCAATTTGCGCAAAGACGAATCGACCGACGGCGGTGTTCGGCCGTACCGATCGTCTTCGCGTTCCGTTACGCTACGTATAGTGGTAAATCCGACGTTTCGACCAATCCATTTCCATCCGTCCGCCCGTCGTTTACGTACCGGATAATTACGCGCTTATCATCGTGTCCTCCGTTCTCGCTCTGTTCAACGGTCGTCCAAAACCATTCGTGGGAAATCGAAACCAGGCGGCGCTCTTCGAGTCGCGCCCAAGATGGAAACGCAAACGAATATAATGCACACACACACACACACACACGCACTGCGGGCACGAACAAACGAGCGCGCGCATCGCTTTCAGGAACGCGTACGTCGTACATCCATTTACACTGCCAGTTTTTTGTTTCCGTAAAGGCCAACCGATTACGCGCTACACGAATACGTTTAACTAGGTCCGCGTCCAAAAGGCGCGTTTACGATTTTCGCAAAGTCCCGTTTCGAGTATGCCTCAAGCACCAACGCTTCGATGAACGTCGTTCGGATATTTCCGCCGAAATACTTCGTCATTAAACGTAATCCGACGCCACTACACTAACGCCAAACACTAACGTCTTTACTAACAATAACAATTTTACGTTCGATAATGATTTTGATCGCTTCGATTCCAATTCATTAATCGTATTTAACCGTCAGGCTTTAAAGCGTCTTTGTAGAACGTCCCCGAACGGCGAATTTCTGACGCTATTGCTCCTATAATTGTTTGTGACGCGGATCGCGTTTTCAATAGTTTTAGCCGAGCGTAATTTTCAATTTATCCGCCCATCTGATTTGGTCATCCCTGGTTACGAAGTATTCGTCGTATCAAATTAATTTCGCCCGAATAATTAAACGTTCGTTATTCTGTTTCGATAAAAACGTTAAATAGGTCCTTAATTTTTGCCAACAGTTTTCGTTACCCTACGGAATGAAACATTTAAACGCGACCGCGTCAATTTCGGTTTATTCGATTCGCTCGAAATAGCTTCAACGCTATTTAACGATTATTTACCTTCGATTTCAGATCGAGAAAAATGAATACGACACTAGCCGCGCCTATCGGTTTTTTCTTTTCCGTTCATTTGCCCAATATTGATCGTTTGTATCAAACGATATCGCTATAGTTCGTGTTTGTCGGCGAGCAAAAAATTGAATTCGTGTTCCTGAATTCATACCGTGAGGTGTACGTACGTATATTACGAGTATACGGTTTCAAAATAAAAAGTAGTCCGATAATATTTTTTTAATAAACGAACGATTCGGATCGCCAAATTTGACGATACGCAACATTCGCGTATGCCTTTTTTATGCCGCTCATTCGGGAAACGTTAGTCGTATTTTTAAATGAAACGCACGCCGAATTTCGATAAAAAATAATATTATTCCTTGAAAATGCATAGTTGAAATCAAATAGGTTGCCGTCTAAAAATCAAAAGTTAATATGGACATAACGTATAAGGGACGAGGATAACAATTTATGTACAAAAAACTTTCTAAAAACCTGTCGGAAATTATTTCTCAACATAATAAAAATATCACGCCCTTTGTATATTCGATGCGCGTATGTGCGTGTACGAAAGTGTGTGAAAATTCTCATGTGATATCATTCGCGCGGCCCGCGAGCCGTTATTCTTTTTATTGTTACAAATGGACGATTATAGCGTATGTATATAACAGTCTAACGGTGCGTTTTATTATTTGTTTTAGTCTTTTCTCCTATTTTCCGAAGTCCGTAACACGGTCAACATAAAAAGATGCTCGTAGCGCAAATTTGTTTTTACAACAGGGCGATTACGTTATGACGTGTGGGTGGCCGAGATTTCCGATAATATTTAAAACAAACACAATTCCGGGCGCGGCCGTTTACAATATCGACGATCAGTTACGCACCTAACCCGTGATTCACGTTAAATATCGAGTCCGAATAAAAATCGGGAACATATATATATATATATTCGATTATTTCCGACGTATTTAAATTACCTTTGCGTTTTTTAAACGTTAATTTCGTAACATTTTTCGATTCAAGTTTAAAAAAATGTACACAAATATTGAACGAGTTTTTGCGAAAAAAAATTACTTTCTAAAAGTATTCCAAAAATCGTATATTTCGTTTTCCGTTTGATTAAATAACCTTACAGCGTTCTACGAATTAAGGTTCGTAAAAATGTATTTGGTCTTCGACGAGATAGCAATCACGATTTAGTAATTACTCTTACGATATTTAACCGTATGTACAACATAGGGTGTTAAAATAAAGGATTTTTTTGTTTTAGGCAAAACTTGATGTTTGAAATTTGAATTTCGACGCTAATATTATTTAACGAATAATAATAATTAACGATAAATACGTACGTTGTTTTATTACAAAAGAAAAAAATAATAAAAACAATATCGTAATAACACATATATAATAACATAGATTATGTACCGATCGTTTTAAAACTTATACGCAATGATGATGATGATGACGATGATGATGATGATAATGAAGATGATGTTTTACACAACAATCTTTATTATTATTATTATATATATACAACGGAATAACGTTATCGTCGATTTAATATATATTTATTTTAACTTTATACACGATTTACATAAAATGAGGGAGGGGGGAAGTGGTAAAAAAAATTTTCGTAGTTTCTATAATGATATAATTATATATGCGATATATATATATATATGCTTAAAACATCAAATATATAATAATAATAGACAATAATCTAAAACGTTTATAACAAAATAAAAATATTAAAATTAGGATTTAGCTATATATATATATGTATGTATGTATGTGTGTTTATATTAAAGCCGATATATTGGGCTCGAAATCGAGATATTATTATGACCATGGGTATATTGATATAGGTATATTCCACGACGGTATCCATAATTATTATTGTAATATGTATGAAATACTAATCAGGAAAAGGCTGGTATTAACTATTTAAACCGTTCGTTTTTTTTTAAACCTAGCACTAGTTAATTGTTAGGTTTAATCGTATGTGGTATTAACTTCATTTGTAACTTAATTAGTTCACGCGTTGCGAACGATTATTTTCAATTTTTGTTCATAATTTCGAAATGCCTCGAATTTCGTCTTATATAAATGTTATACCTGTAAATGCGGGCCATATTGTTTTGGTATACCTATATATCAATATACTTAGATTACCCCGCGAACGGTCGTACGATTAATAATAATTATGTATTTAGACTGTACGAAGCCTTTTAAACATATAATATATACTCGGAAGTCTATTCGATTTATTTAAAATAAAATAAAAAAAAAACGATTATATAGTATTGGACGAAAATAATACGTTTAATATTTGTATATTATTACCGAAGCTGTGAATTTGTAGTAAATTTCGAATTACCAAAATATTCGGTTTACGGCTTTTTAATAATATTTCGTACTGTATGTGTGTATGTGTATATTTAGTTGTTCGAACGTATTTAAACGGAAACGCGCGTAAAAGAAACATTTGTTCGCAACTTAAAACGTAAAACGAGCCTTTTTTTTAGATTTTCAATAATTTATTTACGTAACGTACCGACATTGGCGATGGGAAAATAAAAACGTCCGTAAATTAAAACCGGCGCCGTTTAAAGCGTCGCGTGTTTCGGCGTATTTCGGAATTCCAAACGCGTTTGTATTAATCGACTCGTCAAATCCACAGCCCTAACCTATTCGTAATTATAATAATAAGATACGTAACCGGAAAACGGGCGCGCGTTACCTCAGTCGACTAGTTCGGATTTGATGTGATCGTCCTCCATCAGTGGCGCGGCGGGACAGGCCATGTCGTACGGCTGATGTGACGGCGTCGACGGCGGCGTGGGTGTCTGTTGCATCGCGTTCCTGTCCAGGGCCGATATGACGGCGGGCCACTGTCCACCGCCGCCGCCCATCATTCTTTGCAGGCCCAACGACTGGCGGAACGCGTGCAACCGGTGCGCGGCCTGCAACTGCTGTTCGTAATACCGCTGCAACAGACCGGCAGCCGCGGCTTGTTCCCAGCCGCCGCCGTTTCTGTACACCGTCGTCGTCGTCGTCGTCGTCGTCTCGTCCTCGTCGTCGTCACTACAACTGCCGCCCGTCGTCGTGGTCGGATCGTTAACGCGTCGTCGTTTCGGCGGGTCCGGCGCCAGCAGGGACGCCACGTCGAACTGCCTCTTTTGCGCCCTGCACGCCGGCACGGCCCGGGCCGACTGTCGTTGCGCTATCGGTTGCGGCGCGACCGGTTGGAAGTAGAACGGCGACGGGTGCATCGGCGGCGGTAACGGATGCTGCGGCCATAACCCCGACGGATGATGATGCTGCTGTAGATGGTGTTGCGATTGCAACGGTTGCGGCGGCAACGGCTGGTGTTGTAACTGGGACTGGTGCAGCAACGGCGGTTGCGGCGGTAACGGCGGCTGCGGCGGCAACGGCGGCGGGCTGGGCGAGTCGTTACCGTCGTCGTCCACGGCCAGGCCCATGTGACGGCGCACTTTGCGTTGCGCTTTCCGGCGCCGGAAGTCGCCCTTCTTGAAGTCGTCCACGTTGGCCGGATGTATGGCCCAGTAGTGGCCCTTGCCGTTGGCCGACCGACCGGCCTTGACGAAACAGTCGTTCAGCGACAGATTGTGCCGGATCGAGTTCCGCCAGCCCGGGCCGCGCGTCCGGAAGTACGGATAATTGTCCAGTATGTACTGGTAGATGTCGGACAGCACGAGCTTGGCCTCGGCCGAGCCGAGTATGGCCATGGCGATTAGCCCGATGTAGCTGTGCTGCGGTTTCGGTTCGTCCGCGCCCTGTAGCCCGGCCGCGCCACCGTGGCCGACGGTCACGACGCCCGGATGGAACAGCGCGTGCACCGGGAACCCGCGGCCGGGCGCCGGGTAGATGCCGGTGGCCGGGTACTGGACCGCGGCGGCGGCCGCGGCGGCCGCGCCCCAGCCGCCGGACAACCGGAGCCGTTCGGCCTGGAGCGCGTAATTGTACAAATGCAACCGGTACCGGTTGAGGTTGGCCTGCGACGACGAATCGACAACGGCCGCGGCGGACTCGGACGAGCAGCCCTCGTCCGTGGGTCTGCTGCACATGACGGCGGTACGGACGCGAATGAACGCGATCGGTCGTGTGTGTGTGTGTGTGACGGTGGTGGTGGTGCCGCCGCTCGCGCACCATATCCCTGCCACCGCGCTCGTCCGTTGCGGTATATACCGAGCGCTCGCTCGCGCGCGCGCGCGCCCGTCCGCCGCGGTACAACAACAAATACACAAACATCGTAGCCGCGACCGCCCGCCCGTCCGACGTGTACAGGCGTGCGACGCAAATACAAATTTGTTTTATTGTTATTACATTTTTTTTTCCCCCCCCCGCGTGTTTCGCCTTCGTTGTTTCGATTTCTCCCGCTCCGCCACCGGCACCACACTGCTCACCGCTGGACACGCGCGTGCGCGCGCCCCCCGTACGTTACGGGGCGTGACGCGCCCGGCCGACGTGCCGATTGGGCGACCCGGGCCACGCCTTCGCCGGGATACGCGCGCCACAGCCGCCGTCGTCTCGTCCGCGCGCCGTATTATACGGCCGCTACGATGGTGACGGGTGGGAGGGCACGTCGCTTCGCAACGATATTGTTCCGGGGCGCCCGGGACGTGTAGTGCGTGTACGTACAAAGAGGGGCGGGTACACAGAGAGAGGACAGATTTCGCGTGTATATACGTCAATTCTCCTTCGTATATATACATATTTTATACGTTACGGAGTTTCTCTTTGAGATCGTGAGTACGAAAATCTCGCGTGCGTGTACTTTAACCCGTTCGTTTAGATATATATGTATAATATATTGTACGTCGGCGCGCACGATATTTTACCGATTTAGTTCGTTTTTTTCTCGACGACGAGATTTTCGAACCCTGTTTTTTTTTTTTATTCGTAGTTTTTGTCGCGCCCTTCTCCACCGATATCTGACCGACACGAATAAAATCGAAATATACGCACGCGCCATGAACCGTACGTAATGTTTGTGTATTTCGAAACAAACGTAAAGTAACAAGCCACCCCCCCCACCCCGAGTATTTTTCGAGTAAATAATACACGTCTATTATATAGTAACGATTATTCCGGATTGTAAAAGATTCAAAAATAGTACGTTCACGTTCATTACACTCCGCGTAATAGTATAGTATTTTAATATTTTAAGTTACGATTCGAATTTCGTACGAACAAATGTATCGTTAAACGGTACGAAATATTTTATACGTAAAAATCGAAAATTCGAAAAATTGTCGGTGAATATTGAACGTAATACGTTAACGAATCACCGACTATCTGTCGTCGTTTAGAATAGATTATTTAATAAACAATTCGACTTAAATCTTTTTTTCGAAAAGGAGAATAAGAATTTTTCGATCCATTACACTATATTGGGGTTTAAAGATTTATAAAATTTAGTAAATAATAAATTTACCAAACATAGATTTTACTCGAGCGTCTCGTAAAAGAAAACTATATTTATAAACGACGTTTATTTTATTTGGGAACACTTGTTTAAAACTAATTAGGCATTAGGTATAACTTTTTTCCAGTTTAAAACACTTTTGTTACACTCATTTTTATATAGGTATGTACTTAATCGTAAACTTAATTTCTTTAAAACGTAATATTATTAGCTCTATAAACTTACAATATTTTCGCGCGATATATTTAGTTTTTATAAAATTCGAGCTATATGCATATATAATGTATCTGTGTGTGTGTGTTTATTTATATACATATAATTTAAAAACAAACGTTACTTGACTCGTCACCTTTTACACGCTCTTTTTGAGTTTTTCTTTACACTTTTGTCTATTGAGCTAATATTCTTGTAAATACTATTTTTAGACATTTTAAAAGAAATTTTTTTATATATTAATATATATATCCAAATATTCGTTATACTTTATTATTATGTTTGCTAAACACTAGAACAACATATACATACGCACAAACCACACCCACACACGAAAGCAGCACATATTGTTCGGCACATATATTTAACCTCATACACATATATGTATACACGAACTCGTTTGAGTTTATGTGTGTGTACATACGACGAAAATAATAATAATAATAACATGTACAGTCGCGTTTTATAATATATTTATTATACGCGCGGCCGTATAATAATATAATAACAGGCTGACAACAATAATATATATATATACGAGTAGGCAACCGTAGTCATAGTAATGATGGTGGTGGTAGTAGTAGGAATAGTAATCGTAGTGGTAGGTGGTGGCGGTGTGCAGTTAGTCCATTGTGGCAATATCGAATTTGAAAGGAGAGACGCAGCTCCTTTGAACTAGGCCATATGTGACAAAAAACATAATATATAAGGTCACTTTTATTTTTATTTTTTTCTACGTACTTTACGTCAGCCCACTGTATATAATAAAAGAAGGAGACTGCTCGGGAGTCGAGTACGTATATATAAGTAAGTGTATATTATGGGTACTATAGCGTGTAGATAATTTCGTTAAGCACGTATATATATATATATATGCGGTAAACTTAAACCCCTTTTTTCTTTTTTTTCATACCCCGCGGTGAGCTCGCCAATGTCATGCAAACACGCGTACACATACACGCGCATAATCCAACGAGCCTATACAACACGCGCGCGTGTTCGTGTGTGTGCGTGCTACATTGTAAAGAATAATCGTTTATCGTCAGGACGAGCGCGTCGATTATTATAAATCGGTTTATTTTTTTTATTTTTTCGTAAGCGTAAAAAAAGCTTCTACTTATCGTCATATTTGGCTTCGTGGACGTCGCCGTTTTCCACCAAAACGATTTTAGTCTATTTTTGTTATGGCTGTTTGTAACCAATCACGTTAATTCATTTTCCGTCCGATATCGAGTACTTTGTTATAAAAAAACTTTTCAAAAAGCTCCGAATATAAAAATTATTAAGATAATATTAAAACACGATAAAGGTAAGCGAGCACTAGCTGTCATAATCCGGCGTTACCGTGACTTTTATGAAATACGAATTTTAGATAATTAAATAGTTCGCGCGATTATATCGTTCGTACACAATTCAATCTTTTTGAATACAATTTGTACATATTTATAAAAATGAATGAAACCATACGAAAAAAGAAATTGTTGACACGAAATCAAAGTTCTCTGTTCCTTATATATTACGTAGATATATTAGTGGTACGTTATAGCTTTGATTTGATAAATATATAAAATTAAATATTTAGGTGTTTTAATTTAATATTTAGCTCTTTAATGTAAAAAGCTAATCCAACCGAAGTCGTACGTCAAAATTCGTATAGACTTAAAATCGAAATATATATAATTTCCCAGATATTTTATACCTAATGTGGAGTTTGCGATACGTATCGTAAACGTTTAAATAAATATTGTATTACTTCTAATTTTGTATAAATATATTTTGCTATTCTTTATTTGAACTTTCCGCGTGTTTTTATCTGTACATACTATTATTATTATTATTATTTTGGTGTAAATTAACTGTACCCGACTTATCTATAGTAAAAACAGCGACCGTTATAAATTTTCCGTTTCGCTATATTATTATAAGTATGGCAAAACAAAACAAAAAGTAATAACAGTATTTAAAGGCAAATATATACGCAGCGCACTCACTCTGTCCACGCGACCATTTCCGCTCCGCGAAACGAAACATAAGTATTTAATTATAAAGTATATTATACATATATATATATAGTTTAATCAATTGCTGTTGCAACGAACGAGAATTTTTTTAAGTATTGTATATGTATATATAAAACCCTCCCTATCGCAACGATTTATATATATATATACACTGTTGCGGGAGGAGTGGTTTTTTTATTTACCTAAAAGCTTCGTTTAAACGAAAAGAACAAGCACACTACAATTATATATATATATATGTTGCATAAAACCGTAAAAAATGGTGAAATTTCTGTCCACGAGATATCTACAGTTTTGTCTCTCTCGCAATTTGCAGCTATAAATATATACTTCGCGCAGCGTCGTAGTCTCTTGTAACAATTTCCGCGCGAGATTTCTATACCCGACGGTGTGGTACACGAGCCGTAAACTCGATGAATATTCATTAAGTATATACGCAGCTCGTACGCTAGTATATATGTATATAAAGTAAATAAATTATATTATTATTCCGACCGTGAAGCAACCATTGTATTCTGTGTAGTTAGTGTGTTTTTTCCGTTTTGTAATATAATTTCGACTATACACGTGTATATATTATGCGCGGTATTTCAATTTTTTTTTTTTTACAAAACTAATTTCGCGACCGCCGTGACCATTACCGCGGTACATACACTTATAAGTTGAACACGTGGTATAAACCGGGCACACACCAGCTATTATATTATAGTCGGGTTGGCGGCGACAGCGCGACACGTTTATCGTCGGCGAGACGACGCAATGTAACACGAACCGATCGATATAACTTAAATCGGCGGAGAATCCGATACACGCGCTTATACAATAATAATAATATAAATCGTCGTTGCGCATTGTTACCTGTTTCGTCGGGGCACTTTGGGGAGGCTTATTTCTGTCGACGACGACGAACAATGCGTCACGTACGTATTATTTTGATTATTATTGTATCGGCCCCGTGTATACGGTCGATCGATTTGCAGCGTCGTGAAGAGAAAAAGACGGGCGAGGGGAGGTGAATGAACACACGCGTACAAAAAAAAAACATAATAATAAATAAATAAAAAGGCTGATTTTTCAAACGGTTCCCAACACTAAGGTAGATAGGTAGGTAGGTAGGTAGCTACCACACATAAGTGGGTCTCTGGTTACGGTCGTCATTGTACATTATATTACACACGAGCTGACGATTATTATTTAATTTTTTTGTCGTTCGGCCATTTTTCGGGCGATAATATATATATATAATAATAACGATGACGATAATCCCCCTCGTTATTTTACGCTTATATATACACACACATTATGAATACGTATGTATATAGTTGAGTAACCTTTATGTATATATATATATATATTAGATGGTGGGTATGTGCGGAAACTCGAACGCCATTATTCGGGTCGTCGCCGTCGCCGCCGTTAAACGGAAAAACACGGGCGAGAAGAATATCTACGTCGATGTTACTTTGAAGGATTCGACGCCCGCGCGATAAATAACCACAAAAGGAAGAATGGAAAAAAGATAAAAATTCGTTTAAAACGTCCGCTATAGGGCCGGTTAATACGGTTATTGTTACGTAATAAAGACATTTAGCTGGCGAACAAATAAAATGAATCGGCGGACGATGAAAAATATTATCCGTACGTCTGTCTACATATATATAACTCCCTTAGCCGAGCGCATTTGTCGTCCGTCTCGCGGTTTAACCGCCGTAATATTTGCTACAGGCAATTTGGTTAATCCCGTATTCGGTGTAACGTCTAGGGGAGTACCGTTAAAATTGCTAAAACTCCTCGGTAATATACGCGTACAATTTGTACATTGTGTCGTGACGAAGAAAATCATCGAGCGGGTAACGTAGTAAAAATAAACACGTCGATAGTTTGACGTTGGTCCGCTTCGACAATTCAACCATTCGATTACCACTCTCGTCAGCTGAGAATCGAACGTTTACATTTGTGTACAGCGCAAAACGTGATGACGACGCGATTTTGAAAAAGGTCTACAAATATTCTTCAAACGATTTCGTTAGGAGCAGCGCGCGGAAATAAGACGTGTTTAAAAACTTCGCGATCAAAGTCACCCTGTATACGATAACAATCGCCGTTGTTTTTTTTCCTGATATTTTTTTACGGTATTCTCCGCGGATCGCGTAGGTATTGTACACTATTTATCGAATCGTATTCCCGGGGCTTCCCGCGCACGTAAGTACGGTATTATTACATATTTTATCACCGACAGACGACGTGAGTTTATTATTATGGGCGTACGTGTGTGTGTGTGTATATATATAATATTATTCGGTATATTTTTTTAATTAATTAAACCCAGACGCGGGCACGCCGACGGATAAACGCGGCGAGGCTTAACCGCGGCACACTCGTATCGCCTACACGCGCGGGCGCGCAACTGCGGCAACAGCAAAACCCAACGCGAAATCCTATTCGAAACGCCGCGAAAGGCTTCCCGGAGACATGGGAGTGTGTGAGGATGAGAGGGGAAATAAAAGAAGCTTTTGTAAAAATAAAGCCTTTATGTATATAATATTATACACACGAGCCCGCCTCCGCGAAAACCATGTCAATGATTAATTTTTCGTAGCGCACACGCGAGATGATATATATATATTTAGAAGGGCTGTCTAAGCCGATTTGCTAACCGAAAAAAACCCTTCGCCGCAGTGCGTACGTCTTCGTCCGAGCGCGTATTATGATTATTATTATTACAACCCCGCGCGCTTTTGTATAATACGATATTTTTTTGTAACTTAAACACGTCGAGTCTCCATACGATGTATAGATATACTTTAAAAACATCATTTACAATTTCACCACCGCACGTTATAATATATATATATATATTACATACCACAAAAATTAGACTTTTTTTCCTTAATTCGAACATATTCAAAAAATATCTACGGATTTTTTTCGCTTTGATACAGATCAATTGATTGCAAATAATATATTGCAAAACAACCGTTCACGAACAATTTAACCCGAGACATCCTAATAACAATTTAACGAAAATGTAGTTTAATTATAATATATGTGTAACAATTTTTTTCACAATGTACCTTACTACGTTTCAGCCATATATAACATTGAGTGGACTTCACTCATAAAATGATTACAATTTGACGAAATGAATCGTTAAAAAAGTAAAAAATAATAAAAACGAGACATGGGTGCTATGGATATAGACTCGAGCGAATTACTTGAAACTAAAAGATATTCAAAATTTAAAAAAACCGAAATCTTGGAGTTTTATAATTATTTTATATTTAAAAGCGCCAATAAATCATTGTGCGCGAAAAGCGATTTCGAATGCCGTTAATAATTATAATTAACGAATATGATAAATATCTTTAAAATATTTTACAACGGCGAGTTTATATTACACTTTAACCTCTTTAAACATACGAAAAATGTCTACGAATAAAACGAATATGCCGACAATTTTACCTGTTTTTTTTTATAGTTTTAAGCTCTTATTAATTACTTTTAATAAAACTACTAATTTTGATAAAAACCATTGCGTGTAAAATGTTTTCGTGGACAATTCCGTACACGCGAAAACAAATTTAAATATCACATGGACATGTACTTTATATATATATATCACATATGAAAATAATATTGTACATATATACGTATATATACGATACGAGGTTTGTTGCCGAGTTTATGTTATACGTTTTCATATATATATTAACTGTAGGCAAAGATCTATACTTTTCTCGTACGTATATATGTGTACATGAAAGTCAGTAACTATTATATATATATATACACATACACACATCGGTATTATTATTATATAAATAAATCCCCAGGTGTACGAGTGTTCATCGCGTATATATATATATATGTATTAGAGCAGTTAGAGTTGGTTTAACGCGCGGTATTGTAGCGCATGGGGCGGCGTATATAATATAAATATATATATATATATATATATATAAAGTATATTATGGTTTTGGAGAAGTTTTCACCGAATGCAATCAAGTCCGTCGAAAGTTTCGGGCTCGCTCATCCGGTCCCTGGGGATGCGGTATTATCCTTGAGAACCAACGGTGGCGGTTGCTCGTGATGATTTCTCAAAGTTATTAGATTTGTAAAACCGGGAAGATATTTTTCAATTTCCGTATACATGTCTATATAATACATATAAAGAGAGAAATTCTGTATGACATAATATTATATATAATACTCATAACTCTCTCTTTAGATATATATATATATAGGCATTGATGCGATGTAGATACATATTTTGACACTTACCTATATGTGTACATGTGTACGTGATTCCTGATTTTCGTGTAAAGTTTGTAATTCAATACGCATTACAGTACGTTATAATAATATTAATATAATATATATGTCTATGTGAGACTATATGATTGTACATGTAGTATACATATAGATTTTTAAACAAAAACGATTTCTTAAAAATAAATTATTTCCAAAATATATTTTATAAAATATTATATACGGAACAAGATTTATATTATCTATATGTATATCACGGGATAAGATGATAATTTAAAAGATGATTACGTTTTCTAGCCAATATCAATATTACTACTATAGAAACACTATAAGCATACTATCGAATAGTACATACATAAATCGTTTCATAAATACGCAATCGCGAATACACGTGGACTGTTTATTAATTATATTACAGACACTATAAATCTATACAAGTTATACTACAGAATGTATATGTATACTAGTATGAAAGGAATTACCTTTTTGTACATCAGCCGTTATTATTTAGTAGATATTTTACTGACATTATTTGTGAGATTTCCAAAAATATAAATAACCTTTAATATAAAATGTTGGTTTATGAACCCCCTGATTTTTTCCTGGTCGATACAAATATTTTAATTAGATCTAAAGGTCGTATTTGAGAGGTCATCTCGGGGAGGATGATCTTATATCAGACAAATTAATAAACATCTATATTTATTTAAAAACTTCTTAGTATCTAGGTATATACAGTGGTACTTAATTTAATTTCGTGAAAAACGTACAAGTATTAAAATAAAGTAAACAGGGTTTACTAACATTATATATAGATCGTTACTAAACGCATTTATATACAGGGAGCGTAACGTCCGATAATATTTGTGTTCGAATTGTAATTTACAAGACAATCAACAACTATAGTGTACCTTATATGTTATATTATATATGTACAGGTCGAACGAAAACCGAAAGGATTACATCGTGCGCGGACTACGCGCCTGGTTATTGTAATATTATGAACGAGGATGAATGAAAAAAAATATTCGGTAGGTTTATTATTAAATTGTGTAAAGGTACGCACGGAGGGTTTATATATATATATTATTATTTTATAAACGATTTATTTTGCCCTATCGTTTTTCGACGTGAGATCAAACGCCAGAGCTAAACACTCTAAAATCTGTGGCGAATTTTTATATTTATTTTTTCTCTCCGTCGTACGCGCATAATATTTTGCCGGACGAAAAACTATTTATTTAGGTACCACCGACAAAATAACAACAACAGCGACACAAACGCGTTTTATATACCTGTACATACACACGTCTTTCTGCGGCGACGCCTCACTCGTCGTCGTCGTCAACGGGATTAAGCAGGACTACATACATGTAGTTCTTTGGGCCCTTCTCGTGTCCGTCAATGACTCTTTTATGTACTTATATGAAAATGTACACACACACACACACATATATATACTAGCGAATGACAGCGGTCTGCAATCCGGAAAGGACCGATATATTGTTTGCACCCCCAACTATATAAAATACCAGTAGCTCTCGTGTAGACTCACAACATATATATATATACCCTCCGCAGTGTCAAGTAGCTGTTAAATTCTTTTATCAACACCAATTAATCTACACGCATACAGACGCATCACACTACAATAGTATTCAATACACGAGTGTGTGTATATGTGTGATTGTGGTTAAGTCCGTGTGTGGGCGGGTTTACGGAATGCGTTTAAACGCGAAAGAATTGTTTGCATTTCCTGTGTATATACACACATATATATATACTTAATACATAAACGCGTATATAGAACATCGATTATCAATCATTCTCTAATCTCTCTCTCTTCATTCGTAGACTTATACACTGTCATATACTCGTATTATGTACCCGTACTCGTGTTGTCCAGGTCTAAATGTCGATGACCTTTAGATTTTTCTTTATATATTGTACAGTTAAAGTCCATATATTTTGTCCATATTTAGATTTAATATTCGAAATATTTTTGAAATATTCGTCAAATATATATACACGTTTATCAGAGAATTAAAACTTTTTTAAATGTTTAATTCCATTTAGATAATCGACTTTCGGTTATTTTATTTTTAATTATCAGTTTTCAATTATTTCTTTAACATTTAGAACTCAAAACGTAATTTTTTACATCGCAGTTCCGATTTTTATTATCGGTTTTAATCTGTCGGCTTTAAATGTCGGTTTTACCAGTAGAACTACGGCATCGAATTCACGCTCTAAAACATTTCCCTAAAAATGTTCTTCGTGAGTCCGATACGTAATATAATCGCAACGTGTAGGGAAAAAAAGGCCACAAGAACATAATAATTTTCGCTCGTATTATTTGTTCGCGTACCTTTTCCGGCTAAACGACGCTCGTCCGACCGGTTTTCAATTTTTTTTTCCCGTCCTTCGTCCGTATTTATACGAAAAAATAGTAAATCGTCCAGTCTTTTGTGTACGAGTAAAAGCACACACACACACACACACACACAACATACACGTGCACGTGGAGTATATTAATAGTAGCTCTCGCGTGCGTATATGTACACCGCACCGTCGCGCATATTATATAATATAATACGATGTCAACGCGGTTCCGGAGACGGGGGACGGAGATCCGTCTATTTAGCAACCCGTTACGGAAACGAGATCGGACGGGCGCGCGCGTGTGTCCGCGAAATATTCACTCAATTATACGATCAATTGTCATATCGCCGACAATATATATGTATATTGTTTCCTATATACGTATATATACATATACACCCGACGTGGATGGACCCTCTTTATTTAACCTAGGTCGATTTTTTTTCGTCTTTTTCGACATCATACATCGATTTCTCCTCTTCCCGCCCACCCTTCTCCCACACTTAACCCTCAGTAGCTACGTATATATATATATATACATTATAAACGCGTAAACCGATTTACAGAAACGGTTTTTTTTCCGCTATTTTGACGTGGGAAACGTGTCCCGATTTCAATATTTATCGTCATACGTTCCGTAGATCGCGAACAATATAATAATCGGTCACACACGCGCGCACGCCGTCGCGAAAGATCGAAATCGCACGAACGCGACCGTCATAAATGTACCGTCCACCTATATGGAAAAAAAAAGTACGCGCTTTTATACACAAGTATTATCCTACACGCGTATTACGTACGTTGTAAGTATAGGTTTTACACGGGAATATATGATAGAAGCTAGAGGAGATGTCGAAAAGCTCGTGAAAGTCCGAGAATTTTCGAATAATTTACACGTCTGTCTACCGTGGCTACTTTTAATTCTTTATTCGATTACACCACAATCGGTCTCCGACTTGGAACAAAACAAAATCCATTTAAACGTATTGAAAATAAACGGGTAATAAAACCATTTCGTATAATTTATTATTATTACGTCAGAAAATAACTGGTCGACGAATTTTTGTTTTTAATTTTTTTAAATTTTAGAACTTTGATTAATTACCCGTCGATTTAGTAATTCGAAATAACAAATATCGTGCCCGTCTCTCTAGGTTAAATTATATAAGTTAGGTTGCTCGTTACCACAACTTTAAGTTCTGAGATTTGCGTGCAAGAAACCTTCGTGAGACTTATTGAATTAACTTGAGCTATTCTTACTTGGAAAAAATGTGCGATTGAAGATAAAAGATACTATTTTTAATCGTCAATATGAATTTATACTCGGGCAAAATAGATTTTGTATGTATTTAGAATTAAAAATGTACAGTAAAAAAAAAGCAATGTTAGAATATATTTTTTAATCACAGAATACATATATATATATGTATATATATTCTAATACTTTCACAAATATTAAATTGTTTTATTACGAATACTTTATCATTTATAAACTTTTTTTATATTTCAATCGTAGTTTAATTATTTTGATATGTTTATCAGAGACGAAGGAAAAGCCTATAATTTTTATTAGTGGTGGATTAAGGTTAGAGCTAAGCTTTAAATGAAAGAGCGCGAAACGCAACCAAGCTAATACAACGACGGTACAAGTCTCGGTGCAAGGCGTTATTCATTGCGTACCAAGAAGCTACGCAGCATTGGTACGGAGAATTATGATTTGATCTTTTCAAAATATACTTAACCCGAGCACGAATTGATACGGATGATTAAACAAAAACGTATGTCGTTACGATATATATAATACAAAATTATATAAAACGATTAGGGACGGAAAAATATGCCGCGTAATTTATAGCTCGTAATAATCTACATACTTCGCCGCCGAATAAAATGTTTTACGCGTATATTTGTATACGTGTACGTCCGTATGCGTGTGTATACAAACTTTGAAACTCGCGTTAATCGATTGGTAAAAAAGGAGATATACGTATTTTTATTGACGGATACTCGGATCTTTATCCCGCAAAGACTTTATTGAAACACCCTGCAGTACGAAATATATATTATACAGACCCTAAAACCCATGCGTATACGTATATATATATATAGATATACTCGCTGCGTGTGTGTGTTTATGCGCGCGTGTGTACACCATTCGGAAACGCGGTGGCAGCGCCGAGCCTAACCGATCATTAAATTGGCCATAATTCGGAGGGTCGCTGGCATACGCGCGCGCGGTGATTAAGCTATCCCTTCGGCCCATTTACACGGGCCACCGGCTCGTCGCGTCGCCGCCCTCGCAAATTAGCAGCTTTCAACAGTCATTATGTACAACGCGCGCGCGCGCACACACACACATACAGAAACACGCGTATTAATGCCCTCGAGCGTATCGTCTCCAAAACAACCAACCGACATCAAAACGCGTACACGCGTACACACACGCACACACACAAAATGGCCGACTTAAAATAGCTTTCGTACATTATTATTGGTTTATATTCTTGTAAAACCGATTATTTCTCACACCCAATGCTATAAAGTACATCGCGTATATATTATTCGTATTGTCTTTATATCATTTACGTAACCTAACGACGGTTATAATACGTACACGTGGTATGTCTATAATATAGTGTATACGGTTGTACGGAGTGACGGGAACGTCTTTTAGAAAAATATTTCGGCGTCCTTCTTATAATTTTTCCCAACGGAGAACGCCGATCGCGTGAACTTGTTTTTACACTATTACGTTTCACGCTCGTACAATTTTATCGCACGAACGGCTAATAACAATGTGAATCTCGCGTTAAATTATTTATATACTTGGCCAATACACGTCGTTTATGAGCCGAAACACGCGTTATATTCTTTATATTTATATCGTATTGTCTACTCGAATTTTTCGCGTTACGACGCAACGCCTAAGGAACGTACAAATCGTATAGGTAACATAGCGATTTCAGACATTTTATCACTGGTAACGTGTAAACACAGAAACACAAATAAATTATTCGAAAAAATCGTTTGTTTCGAATTTGAAACCCCTAACGTTATATGTTATAACATAATATATAATATATTTTATAAAATTGATCGAGAGAAAAAAATATTTTTAAGTACGTCGCACGCGTAATTGGCCTAATTTTTACTAGCGCCTGTCAATGTAACGAACATAAAAATATTAAAAGACGTTAATTTTGTTTAGGTAATATAAGAAAGGCTTAAACGACAGCTAATATTATTATTAAAAAGATAAAATCACCAATTCGATTTCCGTCACCAGCTCTATATATAGTGTTGCAGTTTACACGTGGTCAAATCACTTATAATCCATTAAGAATATAATGAAATTATTCGTTATTACTGGTATTCTCTTTTAATTATAATTTTATGTATAACTGATTTTTATAATCTAGAAAATTATATTTTTCTCACAATTATTGTCACGGAGATTCAATTAAATCTGAAATTCCACGAGAAAAACGCAATTTTTTTCAAAATGTTTATTGGTTAACAATACACATACACACACGCGCGCTCATATATATATATCATAATACAAATAGGAATCGAAATGATCATCCTAATTATTAATTATTGATACGAAAAATTCGATCTTGTTTACGAAACTTATTTCAACATTATATTAAAATGTATTATCGTAAACATACTTCTTCGAAAATCTCTCCTGCGAAATCATATTTAATATGCGTTATTGTTTTCATACCACGCCTGGATCAATCTAAGAAATCGCGTCTTAGCCTGGATCGGGTGTCGATATGTTCACGTAACAACTGTAAAAATATAATTCGGTAAAATGTACAATGCATAAATGATAAATAATACAATTTTTAATAATAAAAACCTGATCGTGTCAATTGGATAAAAGTTGATAATCTACTGAAATTCATAAATGTTTTAGCGATAAACGGGAATTATGAAAGAGTATTTACAAAAAGTACTTATTTATATTTTTGTACGGGAGTCAAATTTTTCAAATATTTTTGGTATTATCGTTTTTATGTTTTATCAACAAATTCGAAATGTTTATCCCATTATTACCATATTCGTCCGGTTTTTTCTTGTTTGCTTTTTATTCCAAATTTCAAAAATAATTGGATTTGATCGATACTCGTGTCTATGAATACATTTTATTACTAATATTATTTATTATGTCTTGCGTACACGACATTAATTATTAATATTTATATCACGATTAATTTATCACGTCATATAGTTACGTTTGTTTAGTAAAGAAATAAAATAAAATTTCTTGCTAATTCTATTGAATATTAAATAATCAATCGTTACTAAATTATTGTTATTGGAAATTCAAAAAACTTAGAACTCAAATGAATTACACGTTATATCAAATTAAATATGAAACAATTTACTATTTAATTTTCAAACTTATGCTTGAGAACTAGAGTGTTGGCCGTTCATTGCGCGTGACTCGGCCATGAACGGTGACGTGACGTTGCAGTAATACTTTTCGTTAAGCTTAGCAACTAATACTAAACAAACAAAAATCACAGTTCAAACATTATAAAACAATATTTCGTATAATGTGTAACTTTTTTTATTTTTTAATACTTCATTTAAATACACACATACACACACTCGCACACATATATATATATATATAATTATAGATAAGCAATACGCACGTGTTACGTTAACTTTTATACAAAAAATGTGTGTAACAATAAATAATGATTAAAAGTATGGTTGACTATCCTGGTTTTAAAAAAGTATAGGCAATAACTTGGAAAAATAAAATTTTGAAGATGTTTTCCGTTATAACTACATAACTAAATTCCCTTTTAAGCTATATACGTACGTTGGAATTCTTTTTTTGACGCTTTCTTCCGTCGTCGTTGATCCGTTGTCGGATCAAATTTGGAACTTTGTTTTTTCATTTTACGAGGCCTTTTTTTAAACGTTGTTTCCTTATCGTTTCTTTCGCCTACCGTCGTCGAATTGCTTATAATTTTTACTTGTGGTCTAGGGCATTGATCGGACGCCGCACACTTTTCGGCCATGAACGGGGACGTGACGTTCGTGTAATACGCTTCGTTTCGCTTAGTAGCTAAAGCTAAAAAACAAAAATTACAATTTAAAGATTACGACAAATATTTTACTTAATACGTAACATTTTCGATTTTACTAAGTACTTATATAAAAAAGTATAAAAATTCAAATTTACACATTTATCAAATTTAATATAGAACAATTTAAAAATAATTGGGACGTTCCTTTGCCTTAATAAACTTCAATAGTAAGCTTTTAATCCTGCTTTTATTTGTATATAATTGCAGTAATCTGGAACTAATCTTCATTTTGAAATTCCTTTTCGATAATTATCGACATAATTTTTAAAATGGTTTACATTAAAGGAATAAAGTTAGCAATAAACATTGCACGTATGATTAAAATTAGTCAAACTTTTTTATTATTATGTCTGAAAAACTATGAGAATGGAATAGTAGTTTTAACTTCGAAGAAAATATTTGAAAAGTTAAAAAAATTCTCATTTATACATACATTTTTGTTAGTGAAAAACATCAACAAAAATATTTGCCATACAATCGCTTCATGGAGATTCACGAATTTCTATTAAATACGAAAAACCGCGAAATTAATTTTCGAAATTTAAATTGACGAAATTAATTGATTTGTAATTAACGTAATCGTTATAAATCGTAATATATATATATATATACACGTAAAATCGAATCACAATGATTATTTCTTCAAACGAAGTGTGGTTGATTAACTACACTGATTTTAGAAAAATAAATGTAATAACTTAGATAATAAAAATCTTATTTTCCTGAGCACTAAATGCCATAACTTACATTTGTCATAAGGCAAATGCATACACTTGTCTGAACATCTTGAATGTTTCTTATCGCTATGAGCTGTTAGCGGATAACAATTGAAAACTTTCATTTTTTCCTCATCAGACATTATCTGCGTGTCGTTTCTAGTCTCCACGGTCGTCAAACTAGATGTCACTTCCGTTTGAGAACTTGCACACTGTTCGGTGTTGTTGCTTTCTACTACGAAAGTAGACATGACGTTCGCATGTTTTCATGTTTTGTTTTACAAAAACATTATACAAAAATATAATGTTTAAATAATATTTACGTTTATAAACGGTTTATTTTTTGTGTTTTAAAAACGATTAAACACAAAAATTAAAATATTTATAAACGTAAACATAAAACGGTCATATTTCGCTTGTATTATAAGATAAATTTATACATATGACTACCCATTCCAAATTTTTCCTGTCGCTACCGTTCATTAGTGAATTACTTTCGGAAACATTCGTTATCCTCGACGACTTGTCGTCAGGCATTGTTTCCTTATCGTTTCTCGTGTCCGTTGTCGTCGAACTGGTTGTCACATTCGTTGGAGAACTTGCATGCACCTCAGCCATGAACAGGAACGTGACATTCGATTTTTTCTCAGCGCTACCGTCCATTGCCGTCACCGCGCTAACGACGGACTTGTCATTTGTTTGATCATCCTTTTTTTTGTTCTTCTTGAACCATCTGTTACACGCAGAAAAACGCTTTTTAGTTTTTTCAAACCATTTGTCAGTCATTGTTTCCTTATTGTTTCCTCGATCCGTTTTTGTTGAATTTGTTATCATTTCTTTGTGAGAAGTGGTGCACGAGGACGTGAAGTTTGACCAAAACGTTTGGTTTCGCTCGGAATCTGAAATAAAAACAGAAATTACCGTCAAAAATTTTTTTAATACAAATTCGTATATTTGTCGACTTTTTAACTTTTTATCACATGTATTGAATAATTATACTGTTCGTATAAGGATTTTAAATTAACATTAATGGTTTTATGCGCCTATAACGGATTCGTTCCTTAACGAATAATAATAATAATAATAATAATAATAATTATCGCGTGTACAAATAAATCTTTTGTGCTGGTCAAATAATATAATATGTTCGTCACTCACGTTATTAAAAGTAAAATAAAATTTAACAATTTTAAACGGAGTTAACTTTACTGGTTTTAGTAAAATAAACATTGTACATATTAGAAATTAAAGATTTTATAAACGTAAAATTCCTTCGCGATACACACTAATAACATCAGGGTCGAACATAATTTTAACATAAACTTGTAAAACCGTATCGCTCTTTCCCTTTTTCCGTCATAATATAACTTACATTTCATCGTAATTCAATATTTAACGTATAAAAATAATACTTCGTTTTAATTTTCAGTGATAAAACAATTTCCGAGTCATTTCGAAGTTTCCTAATTTTCTGTACATTCGAATATGTACTCACCTTGACGGTGAGTCGTTTCTACGATATTAATGGCCGATTTTTTGTTTTCTCGACGGTTCGTTTTCATATTCATTTTTGACCTAAAAAACGAATAACTTGCGGAAAAACCGTTTTTCGTCGTCCTGTCTGAACAAGAATTGTCACAATGGACCCCGTCATTATCGCGATGTCGGCCAAACGCCGAGCGCGTTTTGCCCACGAATGTGGATACGACGAGCGAGTAAAATCGACAGTCGTCTGGTTCACGACACTGACACGATTTTTTCGTCATCAAGTAGTCGGCCAAAAACTCGATCAAACGATTATCAATCGCCGTTCCGGTACAGCAGTCCGGTTCGGCTAGACTAGTTCGCAAATCGAGTTCCTTAATCCAGAATTTTTCTTGATCTTTCTTCGTCGCCGTCCACAGGTTCAACAAATTGAACAACGAACCCATATCGTCCGCTGTACGGGTTTCTTCTAAATTCACCGCCATACCGTCACTACTTCACGTGTCTCCTTCGTTCCCAACAATAGCACTGAGATGATTTAGCTACTTGTCGAATTGATTTGCTGAGAATTACAATAACGAGCTCGATCGATTTCAATACGAAATGTCCATTAAAAAATGTCAACAAAAAACTTTCAAACATTTCGTTACCCTGGAAACATTACCGATAAATCTACTATACAGAGTAATGTTTTTGGTTTTTAATACGCTACGCTTAAATGTTACCGATTTTTCCAACCTCTTTGTTATAAAGAAAATGTTATTGAGTGAAGGATAAACTCAAATTTAGGAAGGCAAATTTTAGAAAAGTTTGTAACTTATTTTACACATGCCTAGGTTGATAAAAAAATTTGACGTCCGTAATATTACGTTGTGTAATTTATACGTTGTTTGTGACTATTCGTTATACATAATACACGTGATTCAATCGATTTAGGATATATAGGATAAAAATATAACCGTGAAAATAGTCTATACGTCGAACGATTTGTTTCAATAGAACAACGAAATTTGATTAAAAATAACTCGGTGGATAATCGTTGCCTAAATGAAAAAAAAATCACCCTCTCTCTCTATATATATATATATATATACATACACGTTTATAAAATACTCGTGACGACCGCGGGGCCACGAATAGCGAGAAACGGAATATTCCCATGAGGACGAATTGCGCGTGGGTATAGTGGTAGCGACAGCGGCAGAGAGGGTCTATTATAATGCCGAAGAAAAAGGCCAATTATATTATCGACTTGTATATGCACATCACACACACACACACACACTCGCGCCGCGTCGGGTGCGCCTGCGCTCGCGTACACATGTATACGTATATGGTGCGGTCGTGTGTATTATATAAGCTCGTTTCGGGCCCTTCGGGATCGATCGATCGGACGGCGGCGGAAACCCGACACTACGATATATTATGTAACGAGTATTTAACGAGATCAACGGGACGCGAGCGCTGCAGAGTTACTCGTTCCGCGATGTCGTCCGTCTAAGCGGGCGTTTCAAAAATTATTTACGTGCCCGAAATTCGATTTTTGAATCGTCGAAAAATTATTGTCTTCACGTCATGTCGTCCGCGTTTTCGTTAGCGCATTTACACGTAACCATATTATTAGTAAACGTTTATTGGTTTTCGTCGTTCAATAAAAACACTTAACGGTGTCCGGTGTCGAACATTTTTCAAGTTTTAATATCAATATATTTGGCTACAAAAAAAAAAAACGCTCAAACCTAAATTTTTGCACGAAAATTCAACAGACGCCTTTTTCAACCATGTCGTTTTTGCCAGACAACTTTTTTAACCGTTAAAAGAATATTAAGGGAATTGTACTAATCGATAATATTTCGTTTAAAAACTTGCATTCATAAGTTGAATGATTTTCCACAGTGAATACGTTTGCGTCGACTAATAATTTTACGATATTTCCTCCGGAAATATTTACTAATATAAGATAATTATCAATTATCTTAATGCAACGTAACTAATCGTATTTATACTTTGCCTAAAATAAATTTGACGTTTCGTACAATGCATAACTGCTCGCTGTGTTTGTAAAAAAAAATTATTTTAAAACATTACTCTTACACTTCTCCGATAAAAGTAATTTAAAAACTTTTTTCGATAAAGCGTTAAAGAAAAAATTGCCACGTAGTGATACTCGAGAAAGTACTTTGAATAACTCGTGCAAAAAAATCTAACAATTTTGTCGTAAAAGGTCTAAAAAGCCCGTTCCTTTATGCGCATATGTGTATTTATATACGAATAAAGATCAACAAAGGGAATTCGAGAAAGTAGTAGAGTTTTCACAACGTAGAATCCTGAAACACTATATAAGCTTATTATTGTATACATTTTATTCCACGGCGTCTTTTATTATTTTCCTACGCATAAAGAGATTTAAAAT
>JAIPRN010001120.1:0-45102 GCA_025469175.1 Geopemphigus sp. TES_GeoC_2020
TATATATATATATATATTGTTTCCTCTATGTACCAATGTTTACTTAGTAACTATATTCTTTGACTCGAAATAAAAAAAACAATAATTTTAATATATTTAATTTAATTTGATTTATTTTGAATAACGTTGCTGCGTATAAAGTTTACCTATAGCATGTGTCAAGAGACTAATCACAAAAAACACCAATATACTCATCATGCAACCAATTCTCTTATCACCAATCAATGAGGCCCTGCTCGAGGAGAGAGAAATGATACATATTATTATTACAATTATTAATACAAATACCAACATATTGTTAAAATAAAAAGGATCACATTTTTACCATATAGAATAATATGACCAATATAATATACGATAATAACACGGTCCAAAAATTTATTTGAAAAATAAAATATAATCTTCAATTGTTTGGTAATTTGACATACGATGTTTCTTTTACAATATTGTAAGATCTTAACAAAATTTTTAACAATAACAATAATTCTAATGATAATGGTGTTTTTATTGTCCGCATGTTTTATCTTTTTACAACATTCTTTTAAAACGAGTAACAAACTGTTCACATAGTAGTATATAGGTAATAGTTAACATAAATGTCATTTTTGTAGAGTATATACTAAGTTTTATAAGGAAACATGGTAATTTTTATAAATATTTAATTATATCTATGGCAATAATTATTAAATATTGTTGGTACTGTACACATACAAAATAAATAGTAATCGTTTGGTAAAAAGAAAAACTTGTGATGCGCATACAAATATTGGATAAACTTATCATTGTAACAATTCAATTTCAATAATTTGTGTTTAAACTTTTTTAAGTGTTTAATGCTCGTAATAATATTATTTGTTTTTGTAACCATACACATTGTATTTTATCATACTTAAATTTTTACAAAAATAAAATTATTTCAAATTTGTATCAAACGTTAACATAATGATATTACTTTCCTCCAAAGTGAACATCGTTATAATAACAAAAACATATATAACAAAAAGTAATAATAGTTAATAATAATAGTAATAATAATAATAATAATAATAATAATAATAATAAATGAATATATCACAGACAAAAAGACATTTTTAACATTTTTTATACACCTAACTCGTTTTTTAAATTTTTAAAAAGAAATAAAATCGTAATATGATAGGTCTATACATTTTAAAATGGGTATGTCTTGTATTGTAAAATAAAATATTTTAAATAACATCTAATATTCTTGGATAGTCAAACACAAGATTCTAAAAATATTGTTAAAAACGCTGTAAAACTACTAATAACTATTTAAATCATACCTCAGAAAGTAGTTAATATTACACTCAACTATAATGCATTTAGAAATGCATGCACTATTTTCGACAGACACAATAGAAGACTAGACGAAGTTCGTCTTGGAATTTGGGACTATAAAAATCAAGAATACATGACATTAAATAATAATCTTATTTTTCAAATAAATATTACTTTTTTACTATATTAAATATCAATCAAAATCAAACATTCTACATAATTAAAACTGGAATTCTTCCCAGGAAAAAAACAATACACAATAATTGTGTAAATTATATAGATTTTATCAATTAAATATTTGAAAATATTTAAAATTATAAATTTGAAAACAATTTTAAAGATGAAGATGATCTCATTTAACAAAAATTCTCATTCTCATAATACATAAAACCCAACATCAACTTTTGAGAACCACTGTGCATTTTGTCTAATCATGAAAAATGTAAGTTGTTTCAATAGTAAAAATTAGTATTTTTACTGTAATAAAACTAATTATATTTTAGTTACTATAAATTACTTTATGAAAATATTCATTCCACTACTTTGACAATATTTTAATGTAAGAATTTACAAAATTCCGAGCAACAATGATTTCACCAAATAAAAATGTTATATATACATGGTAATATTAAATACATTTAAGCATGGTGGTAAATATATCTTACATACATATATAAACAAATAAAACAGAATTAAATTAATAACAAAAAGAAAGTGAACATCAATAGTTAAAATATTGAACTTTTAGAAATATACCGAGTAAATATTAATATTTGCAACAAATCCATGTTGGGTTTTAAATACTTGACATTTTACTCATTATTTCTATGGTTTTTCCCTTTATACGTAATATAATTTAATACTGAACACCTGGGACTTCAAAATTGAAACTAAACATACCACGTGTATTTAACAAGCCCATATTATAGTCGATTTGAATTTATAATAAACTAATGTTAGCCCAACATTTAAATGTTCAAATCAGGTAACTCACCTAAAATGGTTGACCGTTAGACCCATCATCTCTAACTGTAAAATGACTATATATACGTGACCTCGAGGCTACAGGCAAATCACATCGAACACTAGATTTTGTAGTTACTTTTTCATTTATTAATGTTGTATTTATTGGTGGAGGTGGAGGAGGTGGTGTAGGCCGATCATCAGAGATGTCTGCTTTCTTGATTAATATAAATTTGAAAAACTCATAAGTAGTCCAAGATATGGCTGTTGATGGCATTTGGTATAAGACTCGAGCTACCATACCTCTGAAAAATCCTCCAAAGCCACCAAGTGTATAAACAGTTGCTACTGCACGAAATAAACCTTCCACTCTTACCTACAAAATTAGAAACAAATGTTTACACTAAGAATTTATATATACACTATGCAACTCAAAAAAAATTATTTTAATAGTTAAATTATTATTTAAAATAATATTATAACTATTATAGCTTAATTAAATTTATAATAAAAGTACATAAATTAGAACTATTTTTAAAATTCACTTTTTTTTAAAAATAAATAAAAAAATATATTTTGAATTCCTTGATGGCAATACAAATTCCTAGAAATGATTTCTCAAAACATTTAATTATTTAATACTTGTTCACAAAAATGAATTATGTATTTATTCAAAATAATAAAACAAAACTATAATTAAAAATGTATTATTAAACAAACAAAACTAAAATTTTAAATGTATTATAAACACAATATACATATGAGTATATTTAAGTAAATATAGTTTTATAAACTCAACCATGATAATAATAAAAATATAATTGCAAAAACAATATTAATTAATGTACAATACAATTATAAAAGGAAATAATTTTTTTTAGACATGTAACAATATACATTCCATAGTTATAATGGTAAACAATAATTAGTATTCATGAATAAGCAAAAAATATAATTAATAAAGATTCAATTAAATAACCTATGAACTTATATTACGTTTTTATAAGAATATACATTTGCATAATATAATAGATACTTCACATATGTAATTTTACTTAAGTAGCATTAAAAACATTATATAAATTATAAATATTACTTTGGACTTGGAAAATAAAAATTTTAATTAATTTATTTTTGAACACAATAGTGGAACATTATCTTATCATCCTCACATAAACAACATTATATTACTATGTAATAAATTGAATACAATAGCAAAACATCATATTTGAAATATATTTTAAAATATAATTGGGTTTAATATACTGTTTTTAAGTATTTATAAAAAAAATTACAATCCAAAATTTCTTTTAGCTATTGAAAATATAAATGTGTGGTCTTGTATTAAAATTTTAAGTTTTAATAAAACTTGTAAATACTATTAAAATAAGTTAATAAATTACTGTCATAAATATATTATAATGTATATAATATATATATATATATTCAATTAACGAGAGAAAATTATGTTCAATCATACCAAATAATAAATATAGAAAATTACTAAAGCAAATTGTCGTATGGCAATATTATTCTATAACATAAGAAATAGATGAAAATTTAATTTTCGATGAATATATATATATGGAATAATAAAACACAAATGAGGATAAATTATGATCAACACTATGAAGTCTTTTTACATACAAAATTACATAGTATTATATCTAAAAACCTATTATATGGCAATAAAAACACAAAGCTATAAATATAAATTAATTGGATTTATTTTATATAGTTAACAACATTATGATAAAATTAGTAAAATTGCGCATTTCATCAACATATTTATAAAACAATGCATTTGATAAGAATTATAATAATTATTATAATTTTAAAAATGAATACGTATAGTAAATAATTATTATGTATACGTTTTTAAAACTTATAAAAATTTAAATTAAAAAACAATTTTAGCATCTAACATTCTTGAAAAGAAACTTTAAAATAACTTCTTTATATTTTAAGTACAAACTACACCAAATTTCATATTTATTATGTTATTTAGAAAACTTATTAGTATTCAATATCTTCAAAAAAATTCTCATTTAATCTAAAAAAATATGGTACCTAACTTAACTAATACATATCTTAACTTACTAAAAAAACTAAAATATTCATTTACATACTTGGATATTTAGTTCTAAGACATAATATATACTACACATTTAATAACATGCTGTTTAATTACAAAATATTGTTTATAATTATAATTGTTGTACACATTAGCAATGCATTTAACTTAATCACTAACATACCTAATATACTGATAAGTAAATATTAAATAGACCAATTATAACTAGGCACTATTTTTTTTACTAAAAAAAACATTCATAGATTGTTTTAAATTATAATTTTAAACTAATTTACTAAATCACAAAAAACATTCCTTGTCACATTTAAAATTAACCTAACATAAAATAAAATGCATTAAGTATAATTCATAAGGCTGGAAATTTTTATACAAATGAATATTTGTATTTACTTAACATAAAATGATTGTAATTTGAAATGTTTACATTTCATTATAATGCATAAATTCTAGTTGTTTTTTTTATACTTTTGTGGATTTAAGATGTAATACATATTTCAAATATTTCTTAATAATTGCTTTAAATTATTTACTAAATTATATATAATACATAAATAGGAATACACAGTTGTATATTTTTGAACCTTTGGATACATAAAAATCCGTACTTCGATAATTCAACTTACTAATTGTTTTAATAACTACATAACTTTATCAGAAGTAAATTAAAATTTAAGACTATAATATTTTTATTATATTTACAATAACACATATCATTTATTCAACTCAAGTGTTTAATTATGTTTTAAAATGGTATAGTTGAACAATGCCTCATACGTCATTGGTATGAATATATTAAGATAAATATTTTACATAATATTAATAGCACATATTCTAAATGTTGTACAACTATATATAACCAAAAAATTAGAAATTGTTTATAAATTTGTTAAAATGTACATATTAAAAAAACTGTCTTTGTATAAACGACATTCTTGTTTTAATATTTTAATTTAATTTTTGTAGTAATAAAAGTTAATCTAATTTATGTAATGCCAATTTTAAATCCTAACTTTATTAAAAACATTTATTGGTATAGCACAAAATTAAAATTATTCCAAAATATTAAATATCTAACACGTTTTTACTACAAATTATTCAAAATATACATAAAAAAACAAAAGTTTGATGATTATTTTTTATCTAAAATATAATATAATACTTTAAAAATATGTATCTTACATAGGTACAACACTAGTATACAGAACGTTTATTATAGACAAATTCACAATTTAAATTGGCAAATTGCCACTACATATTTTAAACATTTTCATTCTAAGACATCTATCAGGAAATAAATTTAAATATTTTCGTTTTTTCTTTTTTTTTACTTAATTATTTATCATATTAGTATTGTTTAAATAAACAAATATTAAAAAAAAAATATTCATAGATTATTTCAAATTATAATTTTAAACTAATTTACTAAATCACAAAAAAAATTTCCTAGTCACATAATCTATTTTATACAAAAACAACCTTGTAAAACAATTTTAACAAATTATGTTTGACCAGTTTTACGTTCAAAATATCACATTAAGAATATATTAACAAATTAGTAATAATTTTAGTTATATTAATAATTTATAAAATACTATTTGTCATAACAAAAAACAAAAACTAAATCATAAATAAAATTTAATATATTGATATATTCTCCTAATAGGGACAAATAGACTTTATATAACAGGTGTTTAATTTGACCCTGATCTAATTTCAAGAAATGATTTTAACATACCACCAAAAACCAATACTTATATAAATTATAACTAACCAATAAAATCTTCATATTTCAAACAACAATAACCAATATAAAATTTTTTATTTTACTTCGTTATTTTTCACAATTTAAGATATGAATATATTCTAATAAAAACTAGATAAACAAAAAAATCATGAAATAGATTTAAAATTATTTAAAATCAAATAATAAACAACATTAATTTTAACACGCAATTGTTATTACCGAATAATTATTACATAAAATAAATAACAAACTATATTATTCTTAGTCAATTTTAAATTATACACCAACATATATTTTTTGTAGCAAAAGAAATCTAATACTACAAATATTTTAATAAAAATAAAAATAAATTAATAACTTAGTACTTATCAAAAAAAAAACTAAAAAAAATTTCATTACGTATTATACATAAAAAATGTAATTGGTATTTATCCAATTTATATACTAATAGATTTTTACAAATTACATATTTTAATATATACAATTCATATTATTTAGAATAATATAACAATACAAACAGTTAATATTCACACAAATTAAATACTTACATTCCTATAAATTGTATAAATGTTTGATTAAAAATTAATTAAATATTAAACTAAAAATTAAAAATTACACTGTCAACGGATAATGAACAATAGCATACATTAACATAAGTTGATTCTGTTTAATTACTGACCTAATAACCTCATATAATAAGACATTATTTAACATTAAAGGCAATAAAATTAATAATTGCATATTATATATTACACTTACGTTTGTAGTTTGAGTATTGAGCAGAGTCTTACATACATCCAATGGTGTTGTTGTAGCAGCTGCAAGTCCACCAGCGATACCACCTGATAGCATGTGATATAAAGGATTGTATATCCTATCAGGATTCAAAAAATTTTGACAATATTCGTATGTCATAAAATGAACTATCTGGAATGGCGCATTCATAAACAATTGCACCATATACGAACGGTAGAAGGCTCCTAATCCCTCAGTTCGCCAAATTGAATTCATACAATTTATAATACCATTGTATGGAGAATTAGACATTTGTAAACGCTGTTTAACAACTAAAATCAGAATGTTTAAAAATTATTATAGAATTAAAAATAATATAAAAGCGTAGCAAATTTTACCATCTGTTGGTGTCATAATCGCATCGTGTATTATAGTTGAAATACAACCAGCAGCACCTGAAGAAACAGTCATATTTAAAGGTGTTTGGTGGGAAATTTTATGCTTCAAATGTTCATAAGATGCAAAATATAGAGCATGAGCAGGACCAGCACCAATAATTACTGTCCCCATACCACGCATTGGTCTTAAATATCCCTCATGTTTTATCATATTGAAGAAAACAGTACTTATTCCTCGATTACCGTTTCCAGATGGCATGAATGCCTGCATACGAGTCTAAAACAAAAAAATTGATTAAAGTTCAACAGATAAAAATAATCTTTGTAGGTCAAAATAATCGAGTAATAATTTTGTATGTTTATTATAATTAATGAACAAAAAAGGAAGGCAAGCGGTAAATTTTGGTTTCGTTAACACACATATCTCAAACTGATTTTGTATAGATGTTGAATGTTTATATAATTATCCATAAGGAGAATTACACAAAAATAACATAGGTAATTATTACACTTTTAAATTATCTTTATATTGAAAATTTAAAAATCTGAAAGTTAGAAACGAAATAACAACTGTTTTTTCAAAATCAATTTCTTTACCCACTAATATAATTGAAAACTAGTAATATGATACATTTAATATCTACATAATATATTAAAAATGAAATACGTTCCGCAGTAATGTTACACTTTATTTAAAATGTATTTATATGGATTTAACGATCATACCTTAAATTTGTATCTAAATAACAATTGTAGGTATAGACTATATGCTATATATTAATAATACAACGAAAATAAAATTAGATAATGAACTAAAACCATAACTTAAAAACCTAAAACTCGTTTACCATCGAAACTTAAAAAGTAATTTTGAATAACGAAACGTCCAAAGCAAAACTACCCTAGGTAGTTATGATTAGTTTGAATTGGTAACGAAAATGTACTTTCTAATAATATACGTGTTCGACTAACCACCACACACTTACCTTTACAGAATCTAGAGGGTACATGACACAATGTTCCATAATTCCTGCAATGGCGCCAGCCATCATGTGATCAGTCACATTGGATGATGGTATAGTCTCATATTCATCAAAACTCATAATAAATAAATGAATAACGAACTAATAAATAATTATATTTATCTTCGAAAGGGCGAACTGCCGAACTGTTACAAAACGAACGGGTCGGTGAAAGTGAACAGCGAAGTCGCTCGAATACCGTGTTGCCCCGAGGATGGTGTATGAGCAAAGCGCGTGAAGTTAGCGATGAACTAGCGGCAATTGATTACAACGGGTTCCCAAAATGCGATATCACCCTTTACGACGAACGTTGTGTAGTCTACGCGAAACCACGTCAAGGCGAGTAGATGGATTACCTAAAAAAATATTATTCAAAAACGGTATAAAATACAGAATATAAATTATCCGCGGGTTCGTGCACATTTCGTGCGTCACCGCGAAATACCGTAATTTAACATAATACGATTGTACAATTTCGTTTATCGATTCTAAATGTTATTATACAATAACGACGCATGTACCGCGTTACTATACGTCATACAATTTGAAGCTTCGATGAAAAACGAGCGTACCGTTCGCCGCTAATAATAAATTATGTAAGGAGCGACATATTTTATTACGTATATGTAGGACGTATAGCGGCGATGAATGAAAAAATCGCGTAGGCAACGAATACCAACGCGATGGTATTAATTATGACGTTTTGTACGAGTCATCGTTATTGGATGGTAAAAACCCCGATACCATCTCGTCGAGTGTCCAACATCAAATTACGATATTACGTTATTATCGTCAACCGCTCCCGGGACACCGCCGACCGATAATTGTAGCTTACGAGTTTCACCTGAAAGTTATTATACGCCTTATTGAGTTCGAATCAAAGGGGTACGGAATGTATTGGTTATCACAATATACTACGGTCGGTGTACTACTAGTACGCCGGTATTGTTTACTCTGACGTTATCCGATCGATTCGTCGTTATTTAAACAAATTTCGTTCGCGTCGAAGTCCCCCTCGCCAGAAGCGCTCTTCGTTTCCTTGTAACCCCGCCAGATAAACGACGAGACCGTAACTATTAATCTACACGGTACGAACGCGTTCGCGAAAACAAACGACGTCGACAAACTAAAACGTACTAATGAAACGACGTTAGCGATTAATAATACGTTACCGTGAAGATTAATCGGTAAACGCCGTCCGTGGCGTGACGTAAAGGACGACGATCGCCGTTTCGACGGGACACGACGAAACCGAAAACGTCATGGGACCGCCAACGGTTGCGAATTGTCGTTTTACTTTTGTTCCGTTCGTGTACATCGAGAAAATTTAACGTCCCTTTACCGCGAATGTTTATATATATGTATATATAATATAATAATATATATACGTATATAATCACGCGACGAATAAGGAAGCGAGCAGCCAGCTAGCATGACCGACAACGTGACACTACGAGTACCCTAACCGAGTCCGGCGACAACACGGTAACGTTGAAACGATCGCTAACCGGGGCAATAGGCCGATAGAGCCGCGTCGTAAAGGCAATAATAACCGACGAATCGCCGGACTCGGTATCACCGTCGTCAGTGTCCTTCACGGATCAGAGAGGTCGCGCGACGACCATCGTGTCTCGTTCGGGTGTGCGTGTGTGTGTGCGCACTGTTATTTATTCCCTTGTCAGCTGTTCGACGAAAATCCGCAACCGTTTCAAGGGCACCGTCTCACGAACCTCGTATCGTAATAGTATATAGTCCGAGGTCCAGCGCTTATTGACGTGCGCCGCCGCTGCCGTGTGGTTTGGGTGAACCGATCGTAATCGTCGTTTCCAGAGACGTTCGTAAGATCGTTTTTTGTTCTCGGTTAACACAAAAACGGGATAAAGTTTGAATGGGAAAAAAATCTTTTAAACGTTGTCGGGCCAATGCTAAATCGATAAAGACCGACCTATACTTAAATACGTAACGAAAAAACAAAAATATACGTCGTTAAATTGATACAAATTAATTTTTCTAAATAACCTTTATATTTTACGATATTATACAAATATCGCGAAGTTAAAAAGAAATACGCATAAAAAGAATACGAATAATTCGACGCGATTACATAATAATGTAAAATTAAACGACGCCAACGAGCCATAAAAAACCTTGATGAGCCACCAGTTTAGTCGTTCTGGTGTTCACAATTTAAGTAAATCGTTTCGGACGTTTTTATATTACAAAAATTGTTTTTTTAACGTACTCGCGATTATACGGTCAAAAAATAACCGCACACAAATTCGTGTAAGCCGATCATTGAGTATAGCCGTATAATCGATATATTAATTTCGTGGGGTGCATAACACGATTCTGTGTTAAGTTTAAACTTAAAGGCATTATAAACTATCGTAATTTACTAACCCTATACTATACAACTACAATATATTTAACTTATTAAACTTTACGAGACCACGTATATATTAATTATTTTCTTTCGACAGCCGGTACAATTTAAAAATGTACATTACATAGTTGACGTGTTTGTGTAGTGTGTTACGCTTTAAGCTATGTTTAATTAGGTGGTAGATTTTAACAGAGTAATTATGACACCGCCAACTTTGTGCCGACAATAATTATATTGTAAATTATTATTCTAATTTACCACCAACATTACCCACAGACGTTAAACGCTATTCCCATGCTTATACATATATAAATTACAATTGATTCGACTCCAAATTCTCAAGTTCAAATCACAAAAAACAAAACTCTAATTAGGTATAAATAATAATAATAATAATAATATAACCCTATTGAATAGTCAAGTAATCGTATTTGAACGATATTTTGAACAATAATCAAATATATTACAAAACTAGTTACTAATTTTTGTTTTTTATGATCTTAAAATATAAAAGAATTATAAAACTTCGAATAATATATATATTATAAAAAATAGTACTTGCTCTGTCTATGGAACAAGAGATTTTTGCACGTGTATCGGACTTGCTAGTTAATGATAAATCATAATGATTTTCACCCAACTACCTATTAATTACTGTTATTTTTTTTTTAATTTATTAATTTTACTTTTTTCCACGCTTTATTTATATTTATTCGTTTATTTGCGTCGAACTATGTATGTAATTATCGTGATGTATGATGAAGTGCCGTGAATAAAATGACCTTAAGAAAATTGTGGTCATAAACATGAATAAAAACTGACCATAAATTATTTAAATACATCTATACAACCATTATAGAAAAATAGTGACAATAATATCTACCCAAAAATGTATATTAAAAAACAAAACACTTAAGATTAATACAAAATCATCATACATACCCGTAGCTTTATATCCTGATATACATTTATATTGACAATTATCGTTTATCGATAAAAAATCTAATATACATTACAGTTTTATTTTCTTGTAAAATATTTGCTGAAAAATGCTATAGTATATGTATGTCTAGTTATATAAATGCAGCCATGACGAAACATTAACGCGCAAAAGAAGGACAAACTAAACAAAAATGTATTTATTATTTATTATTATTAATACGCCTGTATATGTTAATCTTTAATTGTAATTTTAATCTTTAATAATAAAATATTCCTTATGCTTATTAAAATTATTGTGTCATTCAAAAATTAAAATTATTGATTTTATTATTATTATATTGTAATTAATTATATACCAACGTTTAATAATTAGTTTCTATTAAAAATAATAATTCTATTATTTACTGATTGAAGATCTCTTTTATTTTTAACTATACATTCGGCCTTTTTATTTGATTGTAATTTCCTGAATGTTTCCAGCTATAAAACATATTAATAATTAAAACCAAAAATCGGCGAAAAATAGATGTTTGCTATTAACCTGAAGAGTAGATATAAAAAAAATGGGTTGACGAATAACAATCCAAATTACACATTCTTCGTATCCTGGAGTTGTTAATGATCCATGATATGTATAGTAACTTTGATTGAGATTATATATCGATAACCAAGAAAACTCAGGTATAAATTGTCTTTTTATAGAAGATTGAACATTGAGTATATAATTTAAATCTGAAATAAAATAGTCCAATTCTTGAACATCACGATTTGTTATCTATACAACAAAAATAGATTACAAATTAAATAACTTTTATTAAATGAATACAAATATAAGATAAATTAAAACGAATAATTTATAATAAAAGAATAATGTTAATTTTGTATCTATCCATCAATTAAACATGAATTTATTATTATTTATAAAACGGCGATAATTATTTTTCATAAATATTAAAATTTCTGTTGCAAAAATTATTAATTATGTAACGTGCAACATGAACGGATATATAAAATGTATTAAAAATATTACGCAAAAACTAATAAATTAAGTTTAAAATTATAACTAATAATGCAATTTACTCTCTTCTATTCCTCAGATAATAAAAACTTCACATAAATAATTTTAGAAAAACAAATATTTAATCGGAATAAAATATTATTTAAAAAATTAAATAAAAACGAAAAACATATTAATGCATATTTTTAGAAAATTATCCGTTGTAAAAGTAAGAATTTGTGATTTTTAAAAAGAAATAAATTATAAATAAATCGTTTTAATGTAATTAATTTTAATCGAACACATACCAATAATAAAAAAAATTTTAAAATAAAAATGTTTAAACAACTTATACATTTTTGTCTTTCTACGAACACCTTTTTATAATGAATAAATTGTCTAAAAATGTTTGATATATGAAGTTTATATAATATATTAGGTATACTTTCAACATACTAAAATTAAAAATATATAAAAAAATCATAAAATTTAAACTATATTATAAACGATTACCTCTTCAAAAAAGGCAATTACACATAAACCATCTTTATAATTTTGAGCGTTTTTAAATGATCCATACTCTTTCTTATAATGTATAAAATGAATTTCCGTAGCATATCTTATATGAAAATTAGAAAATATATTATTCGCTTAAAATTTTGTTTTATATAGATAACTCACTAAAAACGTTCAAATTAATTATTCGTATAATTTACGCGATCTCATAAAATTATCGTGTTAACTCATTACTGACTAATCGTAAAAAGTAACGAAACAATTTTAAATATTTTACTCATTTCAACCTACAATGTATTATGTGTTCCCATATGTATCAAACATTTCAATTTTAAGACATTTAAAAAATTTTTTTTTGAAAAATACTTTTGTACCTCTACGCACTCATATTTGATTACACAAAATAGGAAAATACCAATTTGAAAAACCTCAATAAAATATACAAATGTAACATTGTACGTGTAGAGTGTATAACATACATATATTATAAGTTACTCGTTCACCGTGATAGATGCTAGAAGCTAAAAATATCATTACTATTATATGTATTTTAACGCATTTTCAATTACCCAAAATTAAAATTTAAAAAATATCAACAATGAGTAGTAAATATTTCTGATATCTTAATAATTTTAATAATTATTCGACATTTTATAATTAGTTTTTACCTGCGCTTAATTTAATAATTCATATTTACTCTTTCCCGTCGATAAAATGTTCACTTCCAAAATCATCTTCGCTCCAATGAAAATGAAATTGTTCGGAGACGAAAATAGAATCAAACAGTGACCCACCAGTGATAAAAGGAGCGTTAACGTAATTTTCGGAATCAAGTTTAACGACAACTATTTAATTATATAAAATCAACTCTAGTAAATAAAATAACGTTTAACTTTTTATACCTGTATGCCCGACACTAGTTATTATCATATCGGCAAAAGAATTATAATATCGTAAGACTGGTAAATATTTATATTGTGTGTGGTTTGATAATATATTTACGGGTGATTGTTCAGAATAACTATGACTTCGAATAATGTATGGAAAGTCGGCTAGAGTTTCTAAAATTATTATTCCAGAGTTACAAAGTGATATGGTTTCGCGAAAATCTAAATTAGTAAATATACCATTCGAGAAAGAGTATATATTTTCTGTTGATATCTCGGAACACACAAAATAAAGAGGCCGATCGTTGAATGGTTGAATTTTTCTACCACGTACACGTGTTAAATTTGAGTTTCCTATTCCGACTAAAGATCCAAATATCTCCATCTATATGGATATATTGCAACAATACTAGAAACTATTGTTTACATAAAAAATATCTAATTTATTTACTTGTCTTTGACTTATCAAAAATGTATTGTTATACACGATCCATATAACACATTGAGAATGCGGCTTAATAGTTAATGATCCAGGGAATACAAAATAACTAGTCTTTTGACATATTTCCTGTAGCCAAAGAAACTGATCCTTAAATGTTGACACATAACTACTACCAGGTTGTTGAATATTTTGTAGTTGACTGGTAAATTTTTTCAAATCTTCATTATCTATATTTGTTAACTAATGTAACAATACACGTAATCTTTTTATTTTTTAAATTACATTACAATTTAAACAATGAATAACATTATATATAAATGTGTACACAAATTCATTACCTAATAACAATTTACCTCGTAATTTTACGCATATATCATAATTAAAAATGTAAGAATCTACAATATATAATTTCCATAATTAAAATTGTATGAGCGTTGTATGTCATACTAATATATATATATAACAGGTATACTCAGCTTCGCGGGTAGGATTAATTTTTTCCACTATTTCAGCGTCGTTAAATTTTTTTAGTAATATACATCAATACTTAGCACTTAAATGCATGTACTAACACTTGAAAAAAATTAGAAGATAATAAAAATGAATATTGAATATGTGGTTGAAATTTACTTGATATATAAATTATAAATTATTACTATTAATCTAAAAGTGACTTTATTTATTTTTAAAAATATTTATAACTACAATTAGTTGTGGATACCGACATAAAGCCGCAAAACCATTATTTTATATTTCGTTTATCTGAAAATGAGATAGGGAAATGAAAAATAACCTATGACACATTCATATGTCGAATAGTGTCGAATCTATTGAGACAACTTTCAAAAATAATAAAACTTTTTGGAACTTACAATAATTATTTTTATTTAAAAGTTGTTGTTTATTAAAACTAACCTTAATTAAAAAGTACAAAACTTAAAATTATAAAAGAGATAAATACACTTACTATTCAATTATACGATTTTAAACGAATAAATTAAATATGCTCGTAAATCAAAATAATTTAGTACCCAAATTATTTTATTATTAATTTAATTTGTTACATATATATTTATTATTATTAATCACTAAAAAACTTTTAAACCTTTAAATATATAGAATAATAATTATAAGCTAAACACTTTTAAAGTAGTAATAATTGAATATATATATATATGTACTAAGAACCTATAAAATAAGTCTTAAATTTGTATGTTTAAAATTAATTTTTTTGTATTATTATAGTTTATGTACTAATAGAATTTATTGGTGACTCTAAATTATAATTTAATTAATTTACATATATTATAATATTTATACAAATACCTGTCCAAAAATTGATATAATGCAATTACCGTCAGAATAATTTATAGCGTTTAAATAACTTTTATAATTTTTATTATAATGTAATATATGAACTTCAATTGGAAAACTAAAACAAAAACGATAAAAATTATACTTTATTAAGATAATAAATAAATTACTTTATTAGTTGATACATTGAAGTATCTTACATTATATTTGAACAATAAACAATTTTGTGTGAAACAAATTGAAAACAAAAAAACATAAATATTTACAAGCCAGCATTTTTTATTTATTTTCAGATTAAGAAAATAAATACTTCATTTTTTCGAAACATTTTCGAAAACTACTTGATAGTATAAAAATTATCTTGTTTATATTACAATTTGTGATTAATCTCTTTTAGTAAATATATGGATATTTACTAAATGGACATTTTATAATATTTTGTTTGTCGGTCAAAATATTGTTTATGAAAGAAAAAATGTAAAGTCTTATCTTTATGACATAAATTTTCTTGGCTTAGAATTTAAAATTATACAATAATATATAATACATTTACTAGAAATGGTAAGCATATTAATCAAATGTACATACAATTCGTTTAATACGTCATTTTAACTGACAACATAAGTATACTAGCCTATATAACTTACAATTGCATTAATTAGTTAAAATATGATAAATAAATATAGTCTTAATTCCTATAAAAAATAAAACCTCAAAAATTTAAAGAATAAAGACGAATATATTGAAAAATATTAAATTAATCTTACAAAAATGATTCGTAAAAATGTTATTCAAATAAATATACTATAAATCATACTGAATATATATTTATTTAATTTTAAAAAGTTAATTAAATTTAAAAAACCTCTAATTTATAATTAAATAATCAAATTTTAACTAAAAAGGAAATTAAAATTTATTTTTAAATAATATATATTAATAAAAATTTAAAAAGTACACTCTATATAAATCTAAAATCCAATTATTTATGTCACCATGAAAACTATTTCCGTAAACGTGCATGGTAATTTTCTCAGATGTACTTTAGCCATCATTTATAAATGATATAAATTTATTATCGATATCATTAACACAAAGTAACTGACGATAAACGATATGAAAATATGTCAGTATAAATTAGTCAGTCATCTGATCGCATTCGTAGTGCACATAATTTAATTAGAAAAATATATACGAACTACTTTATCTAGGAAATACGCGTTTTTAAAGTAACCTCGCATAACCCTATGTCAGAGCTAGGTTGACCAAAAAAGAATTCTGTTTGAAAATACCACATTTGTATGACAAAAGATATTATATCCTTGTAAAAATTAATACATTTTTTGGCTTACTCTCAGATTTTCAAATAAATAAATTTCTATATAATTAATAATGGTAATACAGAATTTACCTTTGAAAATTTATATTGTTTTCACTTCCCATTTCTTTATTAATATTCCAATATATACGAATTTCAAAAAATATATACTTGGTTTCATTTAATAACGGTCCTCCCTTAATATACGCATTAAGTGATTGAATATCATTATCATTAATTTCTCGAATTATTACTGTAAATTAACATATTAGTTTTATATTAAAAGTTAACAGATACATTTTAGAAAATGAATTTTAAAAAATCATTCTTACGCGAATATCCACTGTTTTGTATATAAACTAGAGTACTATAATTATTCCAATAATTATAGTAGAATAATCTCGAAAAATTCTTGTAACACTCATTTTGCATTGGTATATTAACTGGTGACTGAATTTGACCATTTTTAAATACTTGTTGAACAAATGGCCACTTATCGGTTTCAGAGGGATCTATTTATTACAAAATATAATTAACCATTGGTAATTAAATAATAAACTTCAATATAAACTAAATAAAATTATGTAACTGTGAAAATAATGTTTGATGTCTAAAGATTGAATGGACAAAAATAAAATATTTAATACAATCGAGAATAAAAATACATTATTAAACATTTTAATCACAAAAAACAATTCTAAATGTGAATTTGATTATAAAGCTTAACAAGAAATGAGATCAGATTATAAAAATTGATTTTATAGGACCAAATAAAATATTTGTATGTTGATCGTTTGTAATGTTAATAATATGAATTGATGAAAAAATGCTGTATGAAAATATATTAAACAGGTTGTATATTCTTCCAATTAATAATTAAACATAATTTATTTATTTGCTGTTTGCGTAACAGTTTAGTATATAGAAATACTAAATGTACAAATATTTAAATAGAGATAATTATAATAAAATAATCCAAAGCAAATAATATAATTAAACGATTATTAATAAATAATTTAATTTAAAATAATATTAAAATGCGTTATTAATCTTGTATACATATTGAATGAGTTGATTTTTATGTAATTAAATATACAGTAATATACTCGTACTTAATTATTACATTAATGAACTACAATATAAAAAAAAATTTACTTTATTAATTAACCTTTTACAAAGGAGTTTTTGAACTTTTATTATATAAAATGCAATAAATGATGAAATTATAATAAACAAATAACAAAAATACATGTACACTATATTTTTAATAAAAATAAAACAAATGTTCAATACAATAAAAGTTTACCGTGTAATTCAATATTTATTTATTATGAATTATAATAAACTAATTTCAATATTCTATAAATTTAATATTAAATTATATCAATTTAATTTTAGTTAATTTTAATGAAACGCCTTTATACAATAAACACATTTTTATGATAGTAAGAAAATTCTAAAATCGACTGTTAGTAAAACATGTAAAAAACCTCGATGAACCATCAGATGACATCTCTGAGTAAATAAATATTGCCTTTATTATAAATATATATAATATGAAATAATATATTATATATATTACATTATTATATAATAATATTATATATAATATTCATAAATATAATATAATATAACGTATATAGTTAAAATTAGCTTAAAGCAACCGCTTAAAATATCAGGATTAATAAGTTTAATCGGAATATTTTCAATTGATAAATTTATTTTGTTGGCATTTTCTGTAATACGTAATGAACACATAAAAAAATGAAATAGTTAAATTAAACTAATAACATTATAAATTACTATACCATAAGCCTATCATACTAAATCAAACATTTCATAAAACTATTGCGCTTTATTTCAAAAACTGAAAGTAAATATCATTAAAATTATTTGCATTTCTGTGACGGTTAATGCAGTATTGAGGGTAAACACATTATTGCAAACTATAGCCTTTATGACATATATTCTGTATTAAACTCTATTCAGGTAACACACTTCAACAGGCTAACGTAAATAAACCGCGATACTGCCATATATACCAATCATAATTTTGTCGTAATTAACTTAACTTATATTATTATATACACAAACACCTCCATCATGACTATATAATATTACTAAGTTTAAAACGCCAAAAAACTGATGTATAACGTATCTGCGAGATATTATTTTTTTAATTTAATATAAAAAACAAAGTCCTGACAGATTGATTCAACAACGTCTAGCCTAAACCATTGGCTTTAAACATCTGCAATCTCGGTAGTAAATTTCATTAACAATATAGACATCTACTAAAAGGTGTTTTGAAATTGGACCTCTAAGGATGGTTAATGAAATCTAGAAAGCGTTACATATCACATACCATGTATGCGAATAATTGATAGGTAGACACTATTCGAGATCTATTTTTTCCAAAAAAAATTTTTCTCCATAATTCTTTTTCCTAATAATTCTTTTTTCCTTTTTTTTTTAATAGAGATATCCATATACATAAAGAAGTTTTCCTCTTCCGTTTCAATTTATGATTTTAGCCATAATTATAAAGATTAAGCTTGGTATACGAGTTTGAAATTACATATTGTCACGGCCACACCAAACGATTTTAGACATAAAATGTTTAAAATGAAACTAAATCAAACACGTAGGCACTATTCGATAATAATGGTACATTGAAGCATTTATACCAATAACAAATATTAATATATATTTATACACATTTGCAGTTTATTACACTATGTTTATCTAGATAAAATATTATTTGATTTGTCATAATAAAATATCACTGTTGGGTATCAAATAATGTACGTCACTGTGTGAAAATTACAATGTAATATATTAAACAATATTTGAAAACTGAATACTGCATTTTTGGGAAAAATTAGATCGAGAGTATTATTTTTGAGAAAAATAAAATTAAGAAAATTGAATTGGAAAAAGTGTCGTATAAACCGAATAATTATTTAGTGTACACATTACACACCATCCAATATATTTTAAAACGATGTAAAAAGCTTTCTGTAACTTCTGAAATATCATAAATATCTACCATTTGGCATTAAACACAATCATTTTCAATTATTAAAGCTTTATTAATGAGCTACAATATTATTGGCTAAAAAGTAATAATAACATTGTTTTTCGCCTGAAAATCAGGAAATGCTATGAAAAAGTGTGTCAATACTATACCACAAAAAAAAAATATATATATATTATGTAACAATCTCAACTTCATTAAGCTACTTTAATCTATCCGATTCTGAAAATAACATAAAAAATAAGACTGTACTTTGTTTTTTAACACACATATTTAAGTAGAGGAAGTACTTTAAAATTTTTATATATTTTACTCAATAATTAAAAATTTAACTTTTGAAAAGATTGTTTTCGACATTTTTAAATAATATTTATGATAAATTTAAAAACTGTATTATTATGATTACGTATAAATTAAACAAATTTATTGTCTTTTACTTCTTATTTTTAAATTTTTTTCCTTTCCTTTTTATTTTTAAATTTCTATTGAAGTTTAATATTGTTTAAATAAAAAAAATATAGCCATAAGGATTTGAATACAGATATTTGTCTAGTGCTATATTGATGTACATGTCCTAAGTACCCAAAGTATATTTTTAATATATTGTATATTATTAATTAAGTTAAATCGCTAAAAATATAATTTTATTTAAAATAAATAAGTAAAATTACCTAGTATCAAAATTAAGAAAGGCACCGCGCAAGAAGCATTTATAATCAGGCGCGAGCATGAAGCGACAAATGTATAAGAATACTTATAAAAATTAACGATAATTAGTTTCTGTTATTCAAGAAATTTTTTTAAATTATGTCATAGTTTCAACAAAATATAACAAATTTATCGAAAATGGTGTTTAAAAAACAAGTATAATTGGTAACGTTGATATAATAAATTACACTGTAGTTACACATTATAAATATTTACAAGAACGGTCAATATATATATATATATAAATAATATCCTTATTTTTTAAGTTTATTTAAAACCTAAAACATAATAATGTATATATTATAATAAATTGTATTTTATAATTAAATTAAATAAAATAAAAATAATAACGCCTGTATTTACATTTTAAGGACTAATTTTTTAACCATTTTTTGCAGCATTTATGTCTTTGTAGTTAATTTAACTAACTATTTTATGTTTTATAGAGATGATTAATAAGTTGTTTTAGTTTAGTTTATGTCGTAGTTTATTATGATTTTATTAATTCTAATTTAATTAAACTTTATTTGTATAATGCTGAAGTAACTGACATTATAAGTTATATTTGGTAAGCTAATGCTATATTAAGGTATATAACTTGTAATTTCTTTTTGTAAATAAAATGTTAACATCTTAAAAAAGCTTGTAATTTTCAAATTGTAATTCAAATTGTAAATATGTATTAGAAACTCTAATTCTGAAATTAATTTGATTTTATCATAGTTATTTTCATTTTGCAAAAATTGATTCCAAATATTTCTAAGTTATTAATTGTATACATTTTTATTGGATCTAAAAATTAATAATTTTAAACGATGTTGTCCACCAATCCAAATCGTTGGTATAACCCTGTAAAAATATTATTAATAACGCTTTTAATCACTATTATTAATTTTTTTACCTTCAGTAAAATTTCTAGTCTCATTTTCTGCAATTGTTTTATATCAATTAAATTTTTTTTCTTGTAGTTTACTCTAAAATTTGTCATAAGTATTTAAATTTTTCATTTTTTTATAAATTTGAAGCACCTCTAAATAACGGAAGTCTTAGGCTATAATCCCCACTTGCCTCCCTCCCTAGATCTAACACAGAATAACATCAAGCTTTAAAAAATAATATCTTAAAACAACCATAAAATTTATAATTAGATAGGATAAAGTTTTATTCAAGTAGGGAATTTAGAACGAATATCTTTGTATAGGCTTACAAACGGAAAAACTACAAGTACGCATCGTAACATTATGTTTCCAATATAACAACTCGTAAAGTTAATTTGTTTTGAGTAATATATACTATAATAACTAAGAATAGAATATGTAATCAACAGTTAGTAAAAGATAAATATATTCTAAAAACTATACTTCATTAAAGAGATAAATTGTTGTAATAATTTTTTGATAATGTATAGATTTAAATATTAAGATTACTAAGTTATATTAATCAAAAAATTTAATAATTTATTTTTTTTTATCTAATCAAATAACAATTTATGCTTCGATAATATTTTTGAATTTATTAAGCTTAGAAATTCAGTATCCTTTCACAATTGATCTATTATTAAATGATTGAAGATCTCTATCGTTTTCCCTTATAGGCATTCCTTGGCGACTTGAATGTAACTTTCTGAATTCTGCTAACTATAACCACAATACATAAAATTAATATTTCTAATATGTTAATTTATGATAATCTATTTATTGAATAAACACTTCTTTTACCTGTTTTCTAGATATCATAACAGGTCTAGTAAAAATAATCCAAATCACACATTCTAGAAACGGTTTTGTTGTTAATGACCCATGATACGTGAAATACTGTTGTTTTAAAGCGGTTTTTTGTATCCAAGAAAACTCTTCTTTAAAATGTCTAACTATAGACGACTTAGGTTTAATTATGTGCTTTAAGTCAGCAATAAAATTGCTCATTTCCTCATTTTCTTTTGATGATATCTATAACAACCACGACAATATTTTATTAATTAATTTATTTAATTATTACGTATAAATATAAAAATACGACAAATTTAAATAAATGCTCTATTGATACTTAAGTTAACGTTATTTTTATAAAACATATTAAGCATACATTTTTATAATACGCGTAATTATATAATTTAATATGTGTTTAAATTTGTACAATATAAAACAAAAATTGTACTTATATTTATTACCTCTCCGAAAAATCCGATTACACATACACCATCAATATAATTTTGAGCGTTTTTGAAATTCCCATATTCCTTTTTATAATGTACCATATGTATTTCCATAGCGTACCTAACAATACAAAAAAAAGGATTTTATTTAAAAATATGGTTTCGTGTAGAAAATTAAACAAATTATTCGCTTAAATTTCATAACTCTAAAATAAAAATTATATAGAAATATTAATTTTAACAAAATAGTACATCCTAGAAGTTTAAAATACTTATATTATATGTAAAAAATATACATATCGATCTTTTAATAAATATTTTAATTTTGAAGTTAATTCGTAGTTATAACGAGCATTTTATTAATTTATTATTGCTTACTGGTGCCCATTGACTCGATGCTCACTCCCCAAATCATTTTCGCCCCAATGGAAATGCATCTCCTCGAACTCATAATTAGAATTGAATAATGGCCCCCCGGTGACATAAGGTACTTCATCTGAATTATTGGCAAGTCTAACGCGAACTAATACAACAAATTTAACGGTGTAACAAATCAATATAAATAAATAAATTAACGATCAACTTTATATACCTGTGTGTCCATTATTAGCTATTTCTATCGAGGCCTTTTTTAATGTCCAATAACCAAAATAACATAAAAATGGCAAAAATCGGCTTTTTGCATTTTTCGTAGGTATGTCCACTGGTGATTGCTCAGGATAGGGTTGTTTTTTAATAACATACGGCCAATCGTCCAAAACATTTTCTAAAATTATTTTTCAAAATTAAAATTATATGGATATGTAAAGACATGAGGTTATTTATTATCAATAACATAAAGAAGATTTTATATGTAATATTGTGGATAAACAGTAAAATTGTCTAGGTATAAAATACCCGAAGAAAGAAATGTAACAATCAAAAACACCAAAAACATAAAAAAATCAGATGAAAATGTTATGTAAATTGATAAATGACATGAAAAATTCAGTGTTGCTTATACAAAATAAACTTCAAATATATATATCTCAAACAGTAATTTTTATATTTAATTTATAATATAATTTATAATATATAATTTAATTTAATTTATATTTAAATTAACAGAAATTAAAAAATGATTATATATAATGAAATATAGAGAACTGAAAAGCATAGATTACTTTTTAAAAACAATATTTGAAACGATATTTTAATGAAAGTATAAATTATTGTTGGAGTTAATAACTCTTAATAAATTATTATTATAATAATTCTTAAGTGTATTTGTATTTTTATGTTTATTGATATAGTTAAGAAAGAGAGCAACGAAGAAGGAGAAGTTGCATAAGCAATATTGCTATATTTCAATTATTTTGATTAATTATTTTTATTAATAATATTTTTGATTGGATAATCATATTTAAATAATTTTAACCAGATTTCCTATTGTATTGCAATGTTTTGTTTTTACTCAATGCTATAAATATTGTATTTTTTCGACAAATAAAAAAAAATAGAAAAATTAGGAAAAACTGTTTAAAAATATTTTTGAAAATTATAATCACAAAACTTATAATAAATTACGTTTTATTATATGTTAATATAATTAGATTACAATTTATAGACAACAAATATTTGTAAAAATAACTTTGTAAATTAAATTCTTCTAAAAATTTGTGTAGGTATGTGATTTTGTTTTTTAATAATTCAAATTATGTTGTATATAATTAATTTATAATAATAAATTTATTTATTTTTTAAATATTTTATTTAATTATTTTCAATAATTGAAATGCAATTTATTAAAATTGTAATATATTAATAAGGCTTTTATTTTCTCGAATCTTTACCCACATTCCTTAACATAAAAATTTTAAATATAAAATTATGAGTTCTATTAAAGAATATAGCAACTATATTCATATTATTTACAAAAAACAATTTGTCTAATAATAAACTCCGAAGTTATAACTTTAATGAATATTACCTTTAAAACTTAAAAATATTTACAATATATATTATAAATTATTTGTAATCAAATATTAAGTACGGATATGGATATGAAACTCAAACCGAATGCTATCTCAATATATTTACTAAAAGGTGACACATTTAATTAGGTACTATTTAAAATTATTTAATCGCATTTTTTTATTAATTACTTACAAAAACTTGTGTATTGTACAAAATGTAAAGCATAATAGGAAATTATATACATTTATAATTTATAAATTATATAATTTAAACAATATACTAAAAATATATTAATAATTACAATTATATACTAACCACTGGAGGAATTCAACGGTGTTGGAACAAATAACATAAACCACAATGCAAACGCCCAAATCATTAGATAGCTGTAACAACGATCATGACGACTTAAAACACAATGAGCATCGCACAACGAATCTTAAATAAGTTGTAATTATTATATACTGTTTAATGTTGTAATAACTAAGATAATACATTGTATTAACATAAATATAATCATTTTATCCATGGTCTTTCTTGACAGCGGTATTTTTTTTATTGGCTCGTTATAATTTGATACAACGTTAGATATATGTTAATATATGTTAATATATGTTAGACTATTTCTTTTATCCACAAAATAAACATAGAAAGCAATGATATTTATTTTGATTAAGACGTTCTAAAAATCATGAGAAAACGAAATTTCCTTTTTTAATTTTAAAAATGTAAAAAAATTTTATATTAAATTATAATTATAAATTTTTTTAACTAAAAACTAGACATTGGCATGGTTCTTGACATACGACTCACTTCGCTTACCTTAATATAAAATCAAGCGCTGTGCAATTATTTTAAATTTGACCCAATGATATCATTTTATTTTTTAATTGATTAACAAAAAAATTTGCTTATATTTCCGTTTAAACTATTACATTTTAATTTTGACTCACCCGAAGTACTATTTATGTCAAATTTTAATCTGGTAAATAAAAATATATTTAGAAATAATAATTTTTTTGGTTTAAAGTTATCTAAAAATAATAAAATATTATCGAAAATAACAATTTTTAATGTAAATAAATATTTCCCTACTCAATATTTAATTTTAAGACTATTAAATTATATATATAAATAATACATATAATATACAATTAAAACTCTCAAAAATAATATTAGTGGAGAATATTTACTATTGCTTACCCGTTTATGGTTCATAGGTGAAATAAAAAAATAAAAACAGCATAGGACTGACGAAATGTTCTACTTTGCACAACTGAATGTCACTCATGTCGTGTCTATTTGTACATGTCCGGTGAGACAAATTGATGGAACATATTATAGTAGGAGGACGTTTTAATTGATTGAATAGCTTTGGTTTATTACAACATAGACGAATACAAATTATATAAATTAAATAATTTGAAACGTTGCGATATGATTTAATAAATTTCGTTTAATTTTTAAATGCTAAACGTTTATTTTCTATATACGCGAATTATATCATAATACATATATTTATAAGGTAAATTGTAAAAAATAATTTGTATTACAATTTTTCTTTTAATTTCGAAATAATGCATCGGGAAAATAATTCGTATGACTTGGTTATATTTTACAGCCTAAATTATAAAATAAACTGTATAGTACAAAAACGTGTGTCCAATTTTTATTTGACTTCAGATTTACTATGAATATTTGTCAAAGGAAAATATATACTTTATTTTAAACTGTATTTGTATATAACAATATTTTAATTACGATTAATTGTAGAAATTAACGGTTAATGTCAGTAAATTTGACGAATCATAACAATATTAATGTAGATTCCGAACGAAACGAAGAATACAATGTTTTTAAACCCCTTATTCCAGACAATAAATCTCTATAGACTATACTACAGTACGCCAGTTATAGACTTTTTTACATGATACATGATTTTTAATATCAATGCGCAAAACAAATTTTTATACCGATTACTACTGTTGGCTACTTGAATTGTGTTGTTTACAAAAAAAATTTAATAAACAATCAAATAATCGAACGGTATTCGAGTAATCAAGAAATTAACTTATTATTATATTCATAATTCAAAATAATCGTTGACGTTTATTTAGTAAGTACTACTTCATTTATCAATTTAATAACATACGAATGTTTTCCTAGAAATTGCATATAGTTTACACATATTTAAAATACAATAATGAAAAAGTAGTTTTTCGCTAGCTTAAATAAACATCTAAGGAAGAAATTATTAAAAATTCGTTCAAACAAAACTTTAAAATTATTAAAAACTAATCGTATAACTTTTAACAAAATCTATTTTTATTATTTTCATATAACTAAAAAGCTTATTATTAATATTATTAAATAGACTTAATATTAAAAATAATATGTCAAATACAATTTGTATACACAATTTTAAATCAACTTTTACCTAAATACGTTTATTATTTTCCCTTGATTAAAAAAATTTAAAACATTGACTATTCAGCTCAGATCATTTTTTTTACAGTGTGACGTTTGAATTTTGAAGAGTTTAAATTTTATAATTTAAAAATTATGGAATTATATAAATTCTGTTAGCTCAGAAATATTATATAATGATAATATTAACTTTTAAATAATTTATCGTTACTTTTAAATAAAACCTATAATAGTTTAAGTTATAATAATTAAGTAATAGTTATACAAAACTTATTTGTGTGAAATAAACAAATATATGTTGAGTCCCGATCAACAGAATCACTGTTTAGTTTTTGTAACATTAATTTTTATTTTTAAAGTGCTAATTAAAAAAATTATATTATTTATAAATTATAATTCTCGCATAATTTGATTGTTGTCGTACTTATGTTAATATTATAATTTATATATCTATTAAACAATTAACTATCTTTAAATTTATACTATTAAAATATTGTAATGACCGTTTTATATTACTAATTCTACTTAATATAAGTTTATCTTAATAATATGATAAAAAGTGAACCTAGAACAAGATGTTCGTCGTATTTTTTTTTTATTGAGATTTTTGAAAATCTGCTAAACATTAATTTGTGTAATTTTAAGATAAATATAAAATTATTATTTAATAATGGTGCAAAAAAAAACGTCAATACAAACTTATCTCTAGTTATAAATTAAACTCGGAATTAAATTGCAACAAATTATTATACATAAGACAATTTAATGATTTTAACATATAGTACTGATATATATCTTTATTATCTAATACATTTCTTTAGTGAAATTAAAAAAAAATTATTTTGCAAATTTATTTAAATTTACATTCTGTACACTCGTTATAAACTATAGTACTATAATAATATTAATATGAATTTTAATACTCACAGATATAGAATAATATTTAATATTATTTAATTCTTCTTCGTTATTTATTTTATACCGTGTAAGCGAGTTATGGTTTGATCTTCAATGATACTATTGATTTAATTTTCTTCTAAAGTTTTCTCAAATTGTAACTATATTTATACTTTAAAATATCTAAATAAACTATAGCTCTTTCACAATTCTTAAATACAAATAATATATTTAAAAAAATGTATTTTACGATTTGTATAATTTTCAAAAATAATTAATTTTATACAAGATAAATTTATACACAATTTAAGTATGGTCCCCTACTTACTGGTTGGTTATATATTTTGCTCACTACAAATTAAAATGTATAATATGTGTGTGTGTGTGTGTGTGTGTGTGTGTGTGTGTGTGTATATTGAATATTCATATTCCTACTTAAATGTAAGTGCTTAATGTACATCATAATTATAGCCAATTGTATATATATACATTCATAAATTATAAAAACATACATGTGTATTTAATGTGTTAACAGCAAATAAGTTTATAACATATATATACATATTTACCGGTAAAAGATATTAACAAGGACATTACAATTTTATTATTTACAAAACCGTCGAAAGTAAAGAAACAATTATTCTCACTAATAACAAAGTATAAACTTAATAAAGAACCACACATTAAAATATAAAGTGAAAATAAAATTTAAACATTACAAAGACTTGGAGTTAAAAAAATAAATTTTGAAACTATTAAAAATATATAAATATATATTATTAAATGACAGGTTTGAAAAAAAAACCCCAAAATGATCACAGTGATCGGTTTTTCAGAATTATATTTAATAATAATTTTAATAATTTTAATAAATAAATAAATAATATAAAAATAATAAATAATATTTTTAATAAAAAAGGAGACAAAATAAATCAGTGAATATATAGAAAATAATTAAGTTACATTGATTACAAAATTTCCAATAAGTATCTTTTAAGAAAACAAAAAATCCTACATTACCTTGTCAAATAAGGATGTATTTTATTTTAATGTACATAATTTAAAATGGACATTTGGTTAAAAAAAAATTATCAAAATAGTCCAAACACTATTATTATACACTTTATACAAATTAGTGAATGGGTCTTCATAGCAATATACTTTAAACCTGGATAAAGTAGTTTATTTATACCTATAGTTTTAATATTAATTCTTTTAGCAAAACAAAATCGAATTATTTTATTTAAAACTCAAATTGGTACTATATGAAACCAATATTACAATAGTAGTATTACATCAACAGTACCCTGTAGGAATATGAATAAAGAAATTCATTAAAAACCCAAAATCAGCTACCTCATATTAATACGTCTATGAGTGAGAATTATATAAAAAAACTATAAATAATCATTAGTAGTATTTAATAATATTATTTCACGTTTAATCGGCAGTATAGCTTAAACAACTTTTAAATATTAAAGAAACTAATGTTTTTTTAATTAAATGTTATTCGTAAATTAATCGTGTTTTATATTTTTAAAAAGAAACTATCGTAGAAATATTTATTTTTTTTACGTTTCGGTATTTTTATGGAATCAAGTAAACATCAACATAAAATATATGTTGATTACATATAATATGATAAATGCCATAGCAACAAATCACCAAAAATGGACAGATAGACGAGACAGATGAGAATATTTATTCTCACAGTATAGAACCACTAAAAATAATAATAGCCATTATATAGATAGTAATATTATCATAAAAAATGTTCCTCGACATTGCACTGATTTAATCGTAAGAGTTTGTGAATATTTGTGAAATTTTCCTTGTCATAAAGTATACATTTCAAAATTATATTACGTGCGATACTTAATACATAATATAATGAAGTAATTTATATGAAATATGAGTGTAATTATATACCTATATTGAATATCGATGTACGAATGGTTTCAATAATTCAATATTCGAATCGATAAAAATATTTATAGTACGTATAGTTCAAAATTTCTACCACAAAAATACTTTTATAAAAAAATCAATTTGCGATTATAAACACATAATTTTGTAGTTTATTTTTGTACAATTATTCAAATTTTAAATATAAATAATTTTCAAAAAAATATATTTTGTTAACAAAAATTGAATTGCAAATTATTACCTCAAAACAAACTGAATTATTTTAAAATCCAATGGAATTGTACAACAATATATTATCTAAATTACAATTTTTCAACCATTATCATTCACAAATCAAATAATATCTAGGACTATTATAATAAATTATCTCTTTGTTACTAAATTCACGGTAAAATCACAATTACATTACTCCCCTTCTATAATTAATTATCTGTATAGATCATTATATCGAAATTAATATTTAAAACCTTACAAATATAAATATTTGCATATATTTATATATATATAGCAAAACAATACATGTTTGAATATTTGATAATTTACTCAACCTTGACCACAGTACTACTTTCGCATTATTCCTGGCATAGATAAATAACGAATAACATTTGTTATTATTATTAAAACCCATTTCCGGCTAATTAAGTATAAACTATTACAAAAATAACATTCAAAACTTTATTTTTTAATTAGCATAATAGATAAAATCCCAAAATTGAATATTAAATACGCTTTGTAGTTTTGGTATAATTATCTATACATAATGTACAATATCAAAATCAATTTAAAATACTAAACAATATTAAAAAGCTAAAGATTTTAATTCATTCGGTGTCCTTTCTTTAACACTATAGTATACAATATAATTTTATATTATAATCAAAAATAAGCGACTATGTTTAAAAAAAATCAAACAACAATCATTAAATATTGTAAATACCACAATATTACTAATTTATTACGCCATTGTTAATATTAGATTTTATAACAATTACGTTATTAATTTAATAAAACGTTAATTAATTATTATATACATAAATAAATGTGATAAAAATTTATTTCCTCAAAATTATTTTCAATTTCAAAAATCTAACGAACCTAGTTAATATTCATAATAATCTACTAGGTACTGTATCTTCAGTTTACAAAAATCTATAACAAACACTATTTGTATACTGCTAACAAAAAGAATTTTAATTTTCATAAGCTTCGAAAAATTGTAGAAAATAATAATTTATCATTAACAAATCTTTCCAACGCTATTGTTTTGAAATAACTCATAAAATGACTATTTTGAATATTGGAAAAACTTATATTATATACACTAACAATAAACAATAAATTCTAAACAAAACATAATTTTTAATTGACACGAAATTTTATTAAATAAAAAAAGTGTGAAAGTCACACTTTGTTTTAACTTAACAATAATATATAATTTATTGATCTTTATTTTTCCTTCAAATTGTACACGCCAAATCATAATTAATATTATAATTAATAATAATATTTTTATATGTTATTATAAATTTGCGTAGCTTAAATTTATTTTAAAATTATTTTCCGCTTGTTTTAGATAAAGTAAAAGCTTAAAAATGAATAATCCGTATTTCTTAAATGAAAATAATAAAACATACGGCCCTTCAAAATGTTCGGTCGTATTAAATAACGTTTACAAAATGTATAATAATGAAAATGTTTTCAACGGACTGAATTTTACTGCCTACAGTGGAAAAATGTAATTATTTTCTTAAATTTTACTCGTATTTTTTTACAAATATTAAATTTGTTCTTCAACAAGTAAAATATTATTTCATTTGTAAAGGAACCTCAATTCGAAGTTCTAATTTTCAAGATAAAATTCATTTTTTTAGATATGCTATACTTGGTGAAACTCAAAGCGGAAAATCTACGCTACTTTCATGTATAGTTGGTCGTGATAAAATAGACAAAGGTCACATATGGGTTCTTGGTGGAAAACCAAGAACAAAAAACAGTGGGGCTTTGAGTAACCTAGTTGGATATATGCCTCAGGTAATAATTAATTTTATTTTTATTAATATCTCCTTTTACTTTTTTTATATTTTTATTTTATTTTCTTACAGAAATTTTATATGTATGATACATTGACAGTTCTAGAACTGTTAACACATTTCGGAAAATTATATAACCTTAAAGACGAATTCGTTGAATGGCAAATATGCGATTACGAAAATATTTTTACTATACCTGAATTAAACGTTAATATTAGCGACTTAAGGTAGGTTTGTTAACAAATTATTCAAATTATGAATTTTATAATATATAAGAATATTTGTTATTATTCGATTATCGTTGTAATAGTTTCAGTGAAAAACGAATGGTATCGTTCATAATAGCAGCACTCCATAGACCTAAATTATTAGTATTAGATGAACCTACTGTGGGACTTGACATCTTCAAGAGACATCAGTAAATTATTTTTCGTTAAAAGTTATTAATTAATCGTTACATCGTTACATTAAATAGGATTTGGAAATATTTGAAAACATTAATTGTGACATTGAAACCAACTATAATAGTAGCGACTAATAGTATCGAAGAAGCATTTGCAGCAACTGAGGTATCTATTTATAATAAAATCATTAAGCACGTTTATAAATAATTATAAATATATTATTTCCTGTTATAACATATATTATATATATATATATATATATATATATATTATATACTAAAAAGCAAGCATATATATGACACTGGAAAACGAAACCTTGTATAGTTGTTTTAAATACATTTTAGAGGTTCCGAAATTGAACAATAAACATATAATTTTTAGCTATTTAATAGAATTTGACTAAAAATCACCACCAAAAAACTCAGTAAATATGTACGATTTTTCTCATTTCGAGATATAACCAAATCATTTCCTCCCTTAAAACAATTTATTTAAATTATAACAGTTTACAATTTTATATAGGAATTACGATTATCAAATATAAAGTTTTAAAGCTTTTAATAAAAACAATAAAGTATAATGTTTTTAGAATTTGATTTGACTATAAGTCACGAGATCGGAATAAATCATTTAGAACATTTCCTAAATAGCGAGGGACATTTACTTCACGAAAATATCAAATTCAACGTTTATTATATAATACATATATTTTAGATAGCGTACCTGAAAAATGGAAAAATTATATTTAACGAAGAAGTGAAAACTATAATGCAAACTAGTGCCCCGAATACATCTATAGATATCATCATAGAAGATCTATATACTAGTATAATGTCCAATGTATATATAATTTAATTATTTTAACGCGTTATTATTTATTATTATTTATTATTATTATTATTTATAAGCAAATATTAATATTATACTTACAATTTTTGATTTAGAAAAATCCGCTGATCAATTCAGATAAAATTGAAATAACATGTGATGAACAAGTAAAAGTATACAAAAGTTCATAGCTTTTATATCGTAATTATAAAAATATTTGTATCGTAATTTCGGTTGTATTAAAATGTTTTATTTTAAATACACGTTTAATTTAAAATTTTATAAAATTAAAATTTAATAAAAATACAGTGATATTCAAAAGTTTAGCCATATCGAAGTTACTTAAATATTTCTAATTACATACAATGTAGCTCTATTTATAATTTTATAACTGATAATTGCAAAATACATGCTTTCCATCATCTACTGACTTAATTATTAACTTATTAATTTAAGTCGTTGTACAAATATACGTAAATTATAAATATGTTATTTTATAACGACGGAAATATTTTGTGTTTTTTCAGTTAAGCTTTTATCAAAAAATTAAACCAAAATTAAATATTTGGAGATTAATAACGATGATTTCACTCAATATGAAATTTTTAACTAACATATGGTATATACTAAGCCTAATAACGTAACTTATACCAATATAAGGAAATTACATTGATATATCTCTGTTTCAGGATATTTATCTTGGTATGTTTAATTCCAACACTTGAAGTTATATTACATTGTATTTATTATGGTCATTATCCTAAGTCATGGATAATTGCAGTCTATAATGAAGAAACTGATTGCTTCAACAATTCGTGTAGACATATCGAAAATTGTCCTTATTTTTCTTGTAATTTATTTCAAATGTTCGACTCGAACAAACTTCAAGTAGTGAGTTTTAATATTTAAAAAATCATTTTACTCAAACATCGAATAAAATTAATTCTAATGTTTTGATAGAAATATTATAGTTCGGAAAATGAAGCCAGATATTCTGTCACAAAAGGATTAACCGCAGGATTTATACACATCTCTAAAAACTACACAGAGGCGTTAATTGATAGTATAACACGAAATTCGTCGAATAAGCGTGATGTATTATCAAAAAATAGTGTCTATGTTGAAATAGACACATCAAGTAAGTGATCAACCCATTATAAAATAAAAATATAAAAACAAAATTCGAAAATATTTAACTACCATTAATATTTGATTTTCATAGACTTTGGATTTGGAAATGATATCAAAAACAACTTAATAAACGCCCACAAATCACATCTTAATAACGTATACAAACACTATAACTTAACAGAACTCTTCACTGATATCCCATTTATGGTTACTATTTTTGAATAAATAAAAATTTGTCGTAATAATCCTTAACATTTATGCATTTTCAGTCTTATCAATTTAACAATTTAAATCTTACTGAAAATAAGACACCAAAAATAATATCATGGTAATGAAATTATATATTTAGTAACGTTTTATTATTATATTATTTAGTAACATTTGTATTTTGTACGTTATATATTTTGTGGCACCGAAACTTCTATTACTTTTATAGCTAAAAACGTTATGAATATGGAGATTTTAATATATCGCCAAATCATAAGTAATAATTTAAATTAATACATAAATAGTACAGCTTTTTCTCTTGGGTATAATTTAGTCAAATCATTGTCACTGGAGTGTATTAATCTTTTTAAAATATCTTAAATATTACATTCATACATTAATAAGGATAAACTACGATGTGAAAATTATAGACTTATCTTTGACTATATCTAAAATATATTTAAAATTTCTAAAATTGATAATTTAAAATTGTTTTTTTAAATATGGGTGTGCATTTTAAAGTATAAAGCTTTTTAAAAATATAATTTGGATTTCTATGGGTAAATTTTATCACGGGACCTTTTAATTTTTTTAACACATTTCTTCATAAATAATCGAATAACAAAATTAAAATGACGGATGTTTTTAGACTTAAAAAAACATTTAACTCAGTTCGATATGACCTTTTTGTTTAAAAAACTTAATACGCGTATTTAAAGAAGCGTTGCTTAAACTTATTTGAATATTATTTATCTAATAAATCGAAATACATAATATTTTAAATTGAAGAAAATAGGTAATATTATTAACAAAAAAAAAACACGTTTTATTCATATTCGTTTATTTATAAGCTTAATATAGATTGTATATGCGAAATATTAGAAAGCGCGTATACAATTTAAATATTATTGACAATAATTTAAAACGGGACAGTCATAAATATGCTGGTATGCTGCGTAAAATCTTTTAGCTATTCCAATATAGTTTTTTAATATTAAGATTAAAAAAATTCGTTGATACAATCCATTATAGTGTAATGTTATGAGGTTATGCGTATAAAACATTCGTTTAAAGAAATTAGACGTCAATAGTATTATAAAATCTTTCTCACAAAAACCTACGTTAAAATGTATTATCATTATATAAAGATAATCGCTAATTTTACGTTTATTATTTTTGTTTAATTAGGGCTATATTTTCGTCGGCAATGTTTTACTCCGCATTAATAATGGAAAGTGAAATTAATAACGGATATTTGACGAGAAATTTAATTGCAGGTACAATGGTACCGGGAACACAAATTACTATCAACTACTTACTTATTCCGTCTATTATAATTATTTTAACTGAAATTACAGGAGTTACGATTTTTGAATTCGTAATGAGTATTTTCTGCGTAGAAATAGTATTATCTACAATTCAAGGGTTTTGTTATACGTTTTTGGCCGATTTTCTTTTGAATATTATCTGGGAATGTTCTATATTGTTAATTATCAAGCTGAATATTGGCATCGGCGTCAATGGAATAAGCATTGGTAATAATTGTATATAATCGTACAATGTATGTATATAAGATATGGATACCAATTAAAGCGATTTTATATTTCTCAGGTTTATTCATTGGTTCATTGGTTAAAAGTACGCACCAACTACTTCATTTATTATACTTCGTGTCCATATTAAGTTTTATAATAAGCGGTAAATTTCCAATACACGCCGATGTCGTTCATTTGATAAATTATTTTTAAATGATTCTAGGTATATATTGGCCGTTAGATAATGTAACATTTTTGCCACAATTCATTATCAATATTTTACCGTTGTCCGTACCATATGAAGCCGTGACCGCAGTATTAATCAAAGGACACTATTTACAAACAGATGACATTTACTACGCGATATTATCTATAATATGCTGGACTCTCATTCCATTTATTGGATTATTTTTCACACTAAAAAATAAAATAACCTTCCTTATTTAATAGCTACAAGTATACCTTCGTTTCTGTCAAATCTATTAATAAAAAAAAAAAAAAATGTTTAATAACTATATGTATATTCGTTCAATGTATTGTATTAAATTAGAAAGATAAACTGAAACTTTATGCTTATTTAAATATTCTCAGAGATAAAATTATGGTAGTCACGCGGAATTTAATAAAATAACAAAATTAATTTTTAATTTATTGACTATGACACAACGGTATCAAAAACAAAAACATTAATTATCGGTGACTAAACAAACCTCAAACTCATAAAATTAATAATTTGGTAATCTTAGAAGCTTAATACTATAATTATTATATATTAATAATAATATTCTAATTATCTTACAAAATCAGATTCTTAAATTTATCTCTTGTTCTTTGAATATGTTCATCTTTTTCACCACACAAATTTGGTTCTAATATTAAATTTATTCGAATTCCTGACTATATTAATATTGTCGTCGATCATCAATCTTATCTCGTATATCCACGTAGGTTCGTTTTTATTTCAGACCGCGTTGAAATAATTTTCAAGAATAATATAATAATAAACAATAAATAAATAATGCAAATATATTTTCGAATAATTTCACAATAACGTAAATAAAATCAAAATCAAAATTTAGGAATAATAACAAATACTTTATTACGAATGAAAAAAATTCCTTCCAAAAGTATTAGACGACTTTCTTAACAAATATTAGAACGTTTGAAAATACCATTCATATAACGCCATCATTACTAGCATATTCGTTACTTACTCGACTGAGGACCTAGAAAATGGAGAAATACCGTTTTGGTATCTTTTATCAATATCACAATATCGATCTCGAATTAAGACCCCGATTAGGTTAATTAGTTAGCACATGAATTTGAAACTGAATCAGATACCTGAGACACAACCAATGTTTACATATTGATTCACACTAATGTCATATTTGTTGGTAAAGTCAGTTTCCATCGTTTTATACAATTTTATGGTACGTCAACGATTGGTGAGATAAGACTCTAGGCGCTCGGCGATCTGGTCGAACGTATGCTCGAGTCTCACGTCTACTGGGACGCCGTTATCCGATTCGCTGAGTCGATAATGATGGCGAAGGAAATCGCCGAACGGCAGAGACAGGCTCTTGGCGTGACAACTCCCCGCCATCGCGTCGTCGTGGCTGCAAGAGGAGGTAGCGGCTAGGTCGCTAAATTGGCGATGAAGAATTACGTTTATATTCTTTTTATTCTTGTAAAAGACGATGTAAGTGGTGTCGTTTCAGGAGACTGTCCTGACTCCGCTCCATTCATGTGTTAACTATCTAAAGGAAGATGTAAATGGCTGCCCCGTGACAGGAAATTGTCTTGTCACCGTGCACCATGCATGTAATAGTTCTTAACAAGTGTTAGCTTTTAAGAATAATTGTAAATTAGATTTGACATACGGGGAGACGAGATAAAACAACGTGGTCATAGCTCATGTTACTCACCTTTCTCATTAAGGATGATCGTTTTTGTGAAACCATTTTTGTGTATTTTGTTTTTTAATAAACGATGACGACTCACTGGTCCGAAGTACTGCCCTACGGGCATTTTGGGCCAGTGAATATATTGCCGATAACGCATAAAAAAAAGACTATGGACGCTCAGGTAGTAAACACAATAATCTGCTAGCCCAGGAGAGGTAATGTATTATCCATAAGAAGGAAAATTACATTCCATAACCAAAATTACATTGCATACCATCGTCCAATACATTTATCGATCAAAGAAAAGGAGAATGAAGCTGGATGGCAAAACGATGAAAAGAAGCGAAGCGCGGACAAGGCAAATTTTCTCAAATATAAAACGGTGATTAAAAAGACGCGAAACGATTAATAGTCACGTTCCGCTTAACGCAGACACTATCAAAACGTAACTACCTCCGGGAGTACCTGCGCAAAAGGTAGAAAGAAAGGTATCGAGCCTATTCTGTATACAGTTCCGTAAGGCAATTGAAACGGCTGAGCGCATAATTTTCTGGTGACCATACTGAAAATCGAAGTGAACAAGAATACTCCCAAAAACTAAGACGACCATTGACTCCGAAGGATGTTAAATAAATCTGTTCGACAGCAACGAAACTATATGACAATTAGCCACGGTAACAAAATAGACGGAGCTATTCACAGAATTCATGAGCATAGTGAAATTAATCCCCGGAGGGTAAAAAGTGAGAGAAACGCACCGAGAAAGCTGAGAACAAAGCGAGATATTATATATATATGTTGCGTCAAAAACGGAACTAAGGAGGATAAGAGACCTCCTCACTTTGTAAAAATAGTAAAAATTAATTTTTACGGTCGACGAATAATGAACACAACAAGTATTTATTAGGTGGTACAGCAGATAAACGGCTAATCCGCTAAATCGGGGACGAAAAGATTATTTTATATTCTTTTTATTTTTCGTAACGGAAGATGTAAATGGCAGCCCCATGGCGGGGGATTGTCCTGTCACCGCGCACCATTCACGTGATAGTTTTTAAGAACGATTGTTAATTAGATTTGATGTACAAGAGGACGGGGTAAAACAACGTGAGGATAGCTCGCGTTGCTCGCCCGTCTCATTAAAGATAATTGGATTGTAAATCCAATTTTTTTGTAAAAAAAAAATTTTTTTGTAAAAAAAAAAATTTTTTTTATTTTCAATAAACGGCGGCGATTCACTGGCTCGAAGTACTGCCTTCAGACAATCCGGGCCAGTGAGGGCATTGCCGATAATGTATTAAAAAAAAAGGTCCTGCAGCGTTACGTAACGCCCGCGAATACGTAACGTCGGGCAACTTTCCGTGAACTTTCTCTCCTACGCCCGGCCGGTCTATCGTCAGACCCTGAAACACACCTTTTGGCCGGACAACACAATTGGATTTCACCATTCGGATAAGTACCCTGAAAGGAAGGAGCATTTATTATGAACTACGCGTAGTATTATTATTATATCACGAAGTCAAAATGTTAAGACGTAACAACGTTATTTACTATCACAAGTACAGAATATTGAGACGTAATATATTATTATTTAATATTAATATTACGAATTTCGTAGTATTTTATAACATTTTATTTAATATCTTTGCCTAACAGAAAAATTATTACAAGTTTCAAAATCGTTATTATGTAGCACGAAAGGTAAACCCACACAATTAGAAAGTGTGTTGTACGTTAATTACATCGTATTAATATAATTTTTAGTTTTGGATCGTTTCAATATTATTAGTTAACGCCAAAAACAATCATTTTCAAAAAGGAGAGCGCTGGTGACGCTATATTTTGTCTTAATTTGTCGATTTTCATCGTTTTACTCGGTAAATATAAAAACAATTATATTTTTGTAAACCTAATCGAGAAACATAAACGATTAAACTTGAACAAGGTGTACCGTAATTATTACAATTTTTGTCTAGCTCTACACACAGAGACCATTGAGGTCTTTTACACACTTCTACTAAACTTCATTTCGGTTCATTGCGCTATCCATTTCCATTGACTCGTCCATATCTGAAATATCCTTTCTCACCCTATCTAACCTAACGGCTAGCTCCCAACCTTTGGCCGCTTTTTTGTTTGAATTCTGGTTAGGACTTCCATTAAGCCGCCCACTCCAATCGCTTTGTGTTTAGGGATGTATTTGACGATTTTAATTACGTAAACAATTGTAATTCTAACGTCGGCTTTGAATTGAAGTGGCAATAAACCAAACGTTAGGGTCTGGTGCGATATCAAAAACGATATTTATTACGGACAAGCGTAATTAGTTCGACAAATAACATTTTACCGTCTGAACTCGTTTGAACGAACATTTTTCTATTTTAGGATAATCTCGGACACTACCATCGCGCCGCCAACAAGGACGTAAAATCGCCGTTCGCCTGTCGGGTACACCAGGCCCGGTTTCAACCCGGCGAGGGGCGGTCGTCGGTCAATCGAAACGTGTAACATGAAAACCGAACAGAGATGAGATGACGCGCCCGTCGTCGTGGCGAATATTGTTCGCCGGTCGAATACGACGGGCGGTTTTCCAACTCACCCTATCGACAACCACGTACGGCGAGTACACGACCGCGGTATAAAACGGATAGTGCAAACTGCAAACCACGACTATACGTTACAAATTACGATGCCCAACGTTAGCGACATCGGCGGTGGGGGCAACATCGCCGCGACTCCGCTCCGTCCCGCCGCGGCGCATTGAGCAGCTGCATCGCCACCGCCGTTGCGGTCCCCGATTTTTACACGCGCACACGCACCCGCACACAAGCACACACGCGGCGCACACACACACACAAAACGGACCTACACGCACGCACGCACGCAAGCGAGCACACGATCGTGTGTATGTATGTGTGTGTATTATACAACAAACAATCGCCGCTCTCTTTTTCCCCTCCCCCCCAAATACAGAACGTCTCTCTCGCACCCGGACCCGGTTCTCTTTCTTTCGGTCGCGCGCGCGTCCCGTTCCGTCTCTGTCGCTCGCACACGCTCGCCATTCGGCATTCAATAGCCTACCCCCCTCCCACAGTCAACGGTCGACGACGCGACCAAATCATTCCGTCTCACTCACTCACTCACACACACACACACACACACGGACGCACACTCACTCTTTCTCTCTCGGGGTTTTTTTTTTATTTATTTATTTTATTTTATTTCGTTTCTTTTCTACTTTTAATGGCGTCTGCCGCTATCGCCGTCTGACATCCAAACATCGTCGCTCGTTTTGTAACCATTTCTCTCCTCGTGCACGTTGTGTTTTCGCGCCCATTCACTGACACACACACACACGTCGTCGCACGCTAATTTTTCTCTCTCGAACAAACCGCCATTTCATCTGTCGCTTGTGTTTACGCGGCGTCCTACCTGACGAACAACAATCATGTCCACCAAACGGCAGTCCAAAGGCAAAGCGAATGGTGTATCCCGCAAGAAGTCCAAACTCGTCGAAGACGATCCGCCAGTGTTAAGCGAAGAGGACGACGATGACGACCGGAAATCCGATGATGACGACGTAGACGAACTAGCCGAAGATAACGCATCACTGGTAAGTTTATAACATCGTGCTATGGTAATGGCCATGGTGTTCCTATATCCGATCCAACATGATACGAATAGTTCTGAATGTACATACATTGAATAGGTACTTATCCAGAAAACCGAACAATGATTGTACCTAGTGCGCTTTGGTTTTCCAGTGATTTGGATCTGTCAACCAATTAGCCACTGTACATTTCAAATAGTGTTAGACGAAACGCCTCTCGTCTATGTTTACAATGTTACAAAATTTTACTATCGTAATTCCTAACTGGTGTACACTATTATTAATAATCGAATATTAATGTTTTTGTTACAGTTTATTAGTACGTAAAATATTAATGTACTTGCGTAATGGTATATAGTTATTAGTTTTTTACTAACTACCTATCACTAAACTGTTATCTAATTACTCCAATATGTTTTATAGTACTTGTACATTATTCCGTCTTTCTAATCTGCTATTGATATTAATTTCTAAACCAAAAATTTGATATTATTTAATACATTGTTAAATAATTCTATTTTTGCCTGTGATTGGTTAATGCCAATTAAATTGAAAGATAAGTTGATAACTCGTGTACATAATTTACCTTTGTTTTGTATACCTTCAGCTGATTCCTATTCTAATTTCCAAAATATTCAATATTGTTTATCTAAAATTAGTCTCATTATTATAATTGAAATCTAGCATAAATCAATTCCCATATACATAAATTTATTAACTAGCTGTTTTACTATCTTAACCAAAACTAAATATTTTGATTTTCTTTAACCTTTACATTTTTCCCTAGCAATTACATACCTACTTCAAAGTTTTTTAAATGATAAAAAGCTATAATGTTTATAAAAAAAAACGAATGTCAAACTACAAATTTTTAAACCATATTTATTAATTTTATACATAATTTTAAAAACTTCATACTTTGTATTGTTAAATATATTATTATACCACCTTGATATTTTAAATATATTGTGTTTACTTAATAATAAATTTAATCTAAAAATACATATTTCAAAAGTTTTTTTTTAATATAATTTATAGTAATACAAGTATAATTCTTAGTTTAATTTTACTTTATAGAGAGTGAAAGGTCCAGATCATATTGGTGTTGTCCTTTTAACTGGCGGAACTAATTGGGATTTAAATGGTCGCAAGTCTATGCCAAAAGGATGCAAATCAGTAGGCCGCAACTTATATGAACCACATTTATTTGGACCCCTAAAAGACAACCGTGTACGTTTGGTAGTGAGTAGCTGCAATTCTTCACATACAATTTTTATCACTGAGGAAGGCAAAGCTTTATCTTTAGGTTTGTACCAAAGTTTTGCAAATAATTAAATTATTTTTTAAAATATTTTATTGACGTTTTTAGGCCGTAATGAAAAAGGTCAATTGGGAGTCAAAGATTTACTTAGACGTGATGTTCCTACTCCAATTGAAGGTTTACCAGTTCATGCTATTGTCAATGCTGCTACAGGCCGAGGACATACATTGCTCCTAACTGGTATGTTTATAAGCATTTTTCGACTGTCAGAAAATATTTAAATATTGCATTTATGTAAAATTACTGTTATGCATATAAACGCAATGTTACACCTACAACATAATTATTAGTACCTATATATTTTAACCAAGTAAAAACTAATTTATTTGACTTTAATCGATAATTTCCCCAGTAGTATTCATTGTGTTTGAAGAATATAATTATATGTTTAAGATCGTGGTGCAGTATACAGTTGCGGTGATAATAAGAATAGCCAGTGTGGAGTGAGGAACAAAGACCCTTTAATTACAACAGCAATGAGAGTCAGTAATATATATATATATATATATATATATAATTTTTTAATTTTGTAGGAAATTTTATGATTTCTATAACCAAAAAAACTAAATTTTTCTTTAGCGTTTAATTATTTTTGTACAATAATATTTTACAGATCTTACCCAAATTATTACCTTTATTTATTAACCCGTTTTAAGAATTTAAAAAAAACAAAAGATATAACCTCATACAGAACTTAATTATCCCATAAAAAATGTATTACTAGAAAACTGATCATACCAAGTGTTTTATTTAAAAATAAATTAATTCTAGAGTTAAAGTAAATGTCTATGTTATTTTCTAGAAATCAATATTTCTCGATTTTAATAAAATATTGCATTATTCGAACATATTTTCATACCATTAAATATAATATTAATTGAATTTTGTATTTATTTTGTAGGTTAAATATAATGGACCACCAATTGTAAAAGTTGGATGTGGTGCCGAGTTTAGTATTTTACTTGACTGTAAAGGAACTTTGTATTCATTCGGTTTACCTGAATATGGACAATTAGGGCACAACACTAATGGAGAGTACATTGAGAGAGCTGGTGCTATTAACTTTGCTACAGTTAAACAGCCTAAGCCAATAATGACTTTTGTTGAAAAAACCAAGAACAAAGTAGAAATTCTAGCTAAACCCGAAATCAGAGATTTTGCATGCGGCACAAATCATACCGTAAATTAAACAAAAAATATGTATACTTTAGTAATTTTGATCATAAATATTAATTTATTTTTAGGTGGCTATTGATGACCACAAAAAGGCATATTCTTGGGGATTTGGAGGTTATGGACGATTGGGACATTCTGAACCAAAAGATGAATTGCAACCGAGACTTATTAAATACTTTGATGTTCAAAGAAGTGGTATAAAATATGTTGCTTGTGGTCCTGCATTCAGTATTGCTATCAATGAATTTGGTACAAATTAAATGTGTTATACATAATACTATAAATAATTTGTTTATTAAAATTTCTTACTTCATTAACCACAGGTGCTGTTTATATGTTCGGACAAATGAGTAGTCGAGGAGAAGCCAATATGTATCCAAAACCCGTACAAGATCTTCATGGTTGGAATTTACGCAGTATTGGCACATGCTCGATTGGATTAGTAGCAGCAGCTGATGACTCATGCATTGTTTGGGGATCTGGTACTAGTTCTGGTGAACTGGTAATTAGAAACATTTCCATTATTTTTTGTACCTAGTATCTTTAATATATCTTAAATCGTTTAGGGTCTTGGTGAATTAAAAAAATCTAGCGCTAAACCATGTGAAATGAAAAAACTTGATGGCTTATATGTTGAACAAGTGGCCTGTGGAACAGCACATACATTTTTACTTGCACGTGATCAGTCAGAAGATGACAAGGATATTATTGCTTCAATGCCAGAATATAATCCCGTTGTATCTTAATTCTCTTATGATCAGGTAAACAACACATGATATATATATATATATA
>JAIPRN010001121.1:0-12370 GCA_025469175.1 Geopemphigus sp. TES_GeoC_2020
CTTTCGTCACGCGTTAATGAAAATTATCGCCACCCGGTTGACCAATCCCCCCCCCCCGAGTACGAAAGCGGTTTACGTTTTGCCGATCGTAGCGGATCGCGAATTAGTGGTAGTCGGACGTTTTCGAATTTCCCAATTTTCGAACCGTTACCGTTCGGTATTATTTGTCACGGTAGTTCTCTACATATGCAGAGGGTATTCACGTGGCGTTTCGAAATAATCGTTTTCCAATCCTGTCCGAAGTCGTGTAATCGAAAATCGTGTCACACTTGTTTATACGAGCCGATTTTTGTTCCGGAATTCGCGGGATATAAACTATCGCTTCCGTTCTGCACGTGTTGGTTCGTATAACGAATTATCGATGAACGAACTCGGTACCAGCCGATTTGACGGGTGACTAGACTCACGAACGACATTTTCTTCGTGTTTCGCAAAAAGAATTCCGTTCGATTTTTCGTCCGTATTCTTTCGAAACACCGTGCGGTTGTCGCTAGTTACCGGTTACAACGTACCCGCGTCGAATGATAATAATACGACAATAATAATAATAATAATCGCGTAATTGCGAACAACGGGTCCCCGGTATTCTCGGGAAAAACGCGAATCCTTTGGAAACCCAACGGTGCGTTGTGTTCTCGAACGTAATACACGCGAACACGTAGCGGGGATCTTTAGCGCGAGGCCATTAATCGAACGATCCGACAATTGTCTTACGGGTTACCGGCGCGTTATTATTAACGAATTTCGACGGCGTTTATATGCGTCGACGTGCGCGAAACGGAAATGGGTACACGTCGCGTATTTCGATATATGGATTTTTTTTAGTTATGATTGCCGAAATCTTAATGGCGATTAAAAAACATTCGCGAATCGAAATACGGAAACTTACGGCGCTATTATTACCCGAATGGTGAATCGTCGCCTGATCGTCAGTTTTGCTGTGACAAATCGCACGGCCGAACGATCTCGTTTGAAAAAAATCAAGAATGATCGCCGTTCGACGGTGACCGAAAGGTGGTCGATCGAACTATTCGGTATTGGAACGTTTTCGTTTCTATCGATTTTGTAGTTATAATTTCGCATATATCTATTCGCTGGCCGTATTGTTTTAGGATAACGATATGCGTAGTCGTAATGGAATTTCGAAAATAAACGTCGAGTCGAACGCCTAAAAAGTGTTTAACCTATCGCCGCGCTAAACGCGTTGGAATTCAAATAAAAGCGCGTGTCGATAACCACCGTCAATCATCCGGTGTACGAACGGAGCGCGATTTTTTCAAAACGAACGCGCGTGCCGTCCGGCCGAAATTGCGTAATTCCGTAATAATACGTTTCGGGACCCGAAGTAAATCCAGAATAGCGTCGACATTTATCGTTCGCGTATTCTTATCCCGTAAACACGGGCGCTTGTAGTCAATAATATTCGTCGATCGGCCAACCATAATGCCACCATGATACTATACCGTTTCGATATAAACTCGTCCTGTTGCGCGGGCCGTCGGAACAATACGCCGATTGTGTGAAAAGTAACGTCGCGGACGTGCGGCCAAATAGACAAAAATTCGGTAAAATACGTCGCCCGCCCGTACATACGGCGACGGCGATAATCAAACGAATACGCGTGCACATTAAACGTTACGTTTTCGCGCTCTGGTTATGTAATATAGTCGCGACGACGATTGAAGTATTTTTATTTTCGGAAATTTACCTGGTACGATTTAGGGCATTTAACACGAGCCACGTACGTAAATACTAGCGACGAAGTATTAACCCCTTAACTGACCGACGAATACAACTTAACCGACGGTCGAGATGGTGTGTTCGTTTCTACGAGGACTTTTATCCCGACGGCGTTACGTTTCCCCGCGACCGTCGGAAACGATATATCGTTTCCCGTGTACCGCCGTCGTGGTCCGATCGAGTCCCGTTTCGGACCCGTGCTGTATTCGTGGCGGAACGTTCGTACAAAAATTACCGTCCGTGTCGTAACGGAATTCGAGTTTTTTTCGAATTCGACAATTTTTGTCTGACCGGAACCAAAAACCGACGCGCGAGTTTTAAACGTACCGCGAAATGTGTTTTCTCGTTCCGTTAGACATATTCGTCCGGTAGATTCTACGTTACGAACGTTTAACGTTCCGTGTTTACCGCGCGCGGTATTTGTGCCGCAATCGTTTTACGTCCCGTTCGATTTTTCGGTTTCAGTCGCGGTTCGGTGCTAAACGTGTGTTCCCGACGTCGTTCGGTCCGCGTTGAGACGTAAAGTAAAACGAAATTAACCGGTTTACGAAACAAAAAAAATCGAATTTCTCTCGTTTGTCGCGTATTTCCCGAATTCGCGGCCAAACAAAAACGGTTCGTCGATTTGTGTTCGCCGCCAAACCTAACCTTCCGTGGGGGTGGAGCGTGTTCGAAAAAACGAATAAATGTTCGGCGCTCGAGTCGGTGACGATTTTCAGGGGGAGGGGAGGGGGGTAGCCAAGGTAAATTTCGGACCGGTTTTTTTCTTGTCGAGTACATCGTGAATGAATACAAAAATCCGCACGGGTACCTAAAGAGATTCGTTCGAGCACGGCCGATCGGTTTTAATATCGAATAACGTGTTTCGTTTACGTCGGTAAACACGAGTTGTTTCGGTCGTATAGAAAAACGGCTACGACGGACGCGAAAATCGCCGAATAAAAGCGAATTATCTCGTACGAAATCCGCGGTTACGTTTTTCGCCAAGTGTCGAGACGGCGGTTATATTTCCGAAAATACGTCAATTTCGGGCCGACGAGGCGCGTTTCGTTCTATTCGGCCGTACGTGAACACACCGTTGTCGGTTTCTAACGCCGTCTCGTAAATACGGCGTCGTTCGTACACGGGGCGTCCCCGGTCCATCATTGGCGTTATCAAACTAACGCGCGTAACGTAAACAGAACTAAACAACAACAACACGCTGTTCGTTCGACTTAAACGTATGTATAACGTTTACTCGAGATATTCGTCAATTTTCGCGTTACGCATAATACAAAATAAATATTTCACAATAATGATTATAATGTATATATATATAAGTAACTAAACATATCCTTAGTAGAAAAGTAATTCCTTACAAATATTATACACAACTATCGAAACGTCGTCTGTTGTAAAAATAAACACGCCTCCCGGATAACGTCGACTATTTATCGGAAATCGCGACCGGGGCTCGGTCACCGGTCGCCCGCGGTCGTCAATTTATTCGATCCAAGCTTTTTTCGCCGTTTCGATTTCGGACGATTAAAAGCGCGCTACGACGCTTCTACGTGTATTAATATCTACCCGTAAACTACGTTTTTAAGCAACTAAGTACGCTATTGTAATATTATTCGTGTGTGTGTGTGTGTGTATATAAATCGATAATCGGTAACGCGGGTATTGAAGTGCTAAGTGAAATAATTAATCTACAAGAGAGAAAAAACGCGTATATATTTGCACGGGCTATAAGATAACGGTAAAATAATAATAATATTAATTTTTCCTTTTAAAAAAATGACACTTATAGAACTAACGGATTTATAGGACGAATGTGATTCGTTCAGAACGCGGACTTAAAATATCGGGGCGCCGTGTAGGGTTGGGATGGTGAGAGAATGTATATAGGCTCTTAGAACATTTGGACGGCGTAGTAAACGGCGACGAGCGCGGGCAACACGCCAACGACCACTGTACCGGATCCGCTGGTATCGCTCTTGCAATAGGCCGGCTGATCCGTTTGGGCAATCTTCGAGCACACGGCCTGTTTGAAATTGTTCAGCGACGTCTGTTGGTTTTCTTCAGAGTACGTCTGTAACGGTACGCGTACGACATTAGCGCGCGACAATACACTTATACTTCGGTGAGCGGGGACCGGCCACAATATACGTTTTTGACCGGCGTCGTCTATAATAATAATAATAATAATACCTGATTGAAAACGATCGTGGGCGCTTTCTTCACCGGGACGGCGACGGACGAATTATGATGTTTCTGCAACAGCGAGTAGGATTCCGTGCTGTTGGAGCACGTGGTGATCGAAGTGGCCACGACGTTGTCGATGGCGCTACTGTTGAAACACTGAAAAACGAAAACGGTTGATTTCGGCGACGAACAACAACACATCCGAAAGGCGTGGGCTCGCCGAGATAAATCCGGACGACGACGATCGTTTCGCGCGAAACGATCGTCGGCCCACCGGACTACCGAACGATTCGTACCTTCTGGAGCGGTATTGATTTGTTGGTGCTATTGTAACCCTCGACCAGAGCGCAAGTGACGAACTTCACCAGCTGACCGGCGTCCTTGATTTTGTCGATGGCACACGCGTGCACTTTGTCGGCGTCGCATTCGCCCACGCGACTACAATTGATCGTCACGTTATTGTTCGCCTTGTCGACGGTGATCTGAAACAAACCGGACGGGCAAAACCGTCAAGCGCGTTAACTTTCGCGAACCCGAGGAGGGGGGCAGAGAGAGAAGACACTTACGTTGTCGAGGGCGAAAGGGACGAACGTCAGGTTGACGAAGTTGTTCAACTCGTCGTAGACGGGCTTCAATTGCTGTTGGACGAAGTTGACGCAGTCGATACACATTCCTTCGTAGTATATGTCAATCGGTATGGGTTTACTACCCTGTGGACACACGCGAACAATTACTGTTAGTAATCCCCGTTATGGTTAGATTAGTTCCAAACCACCGTTGTCGTTGCCGTGCGGACAATATATCCGAGGAGTAGAGTACATCCGCGATATTTTTCCACTCCCGAACATACCCCACTACCTCCCCACCATCGTTTCCCACCTTGTCGAGACCACTAAATCGAACTTGTTGCTTCAGCTCGTTCGGAAATTCCTATCGGAACAGCTACGTACGTTTTTCCGGAACTTATAATAGTCGAAAGTCCGAAACTTTTACGCGCCGTATCCTTAGGCGTGTGTACGCGTTGGAACGAAACGCGTTCCGTTTCTGACCCTGGGGGGCGATATTACTTGTACGCGATCGCCACGTTTTTGCGATTGTCCGCGTAGTATTAGTTGTTACGAAAAAAAAAACCGCGGACAATTCGCCGATAACGTTTTTCCGAAGAAGCGCGGAAAACCAATAATTGAATACGGACCAGTAGGGGAATAGCTCGTCCGAGCTAAAATTATTCGTATAGAAACGCGTATACAGGCGGCGCTACATAAATTATTGCGGAGAACGTCGGGCGTTGCGACACAATAATACGGAGGAACAATGATCGACACGAAAGTGTTCGTATTGTGTGTGCGCGCGCGCGCACGCCAAAAAAAAACAACGACAACGCCGCCGCCGCCGGTAGTTTTTACGAAAACGCGGTAATTTCACCCGCGGTACGGAGTTTTTTTCCCCGGTCGTGTGTTACATTCCGGCGTACGGACGTAATGAACGCGTCGCCGTGCGAAAATACAATCGCGTTCCCCTCCGTCGGAACGGATAAAAAACAGAATTCTATACGCGCGTATATTCGTCGGAAAATACCGTACCGTATATATTCGTCGACGTTTCGAAACGGCGGTATCCCGCCCGTGTCGGCGGACGTGTCGGAGCAATGTCGTTCGTAGTAAAACGCCGCGATTTTGTACGATCGCCCGAACGGACCGATAGTAAATACGCGTCGTGTACTCGTTCGGCGTGTTTCATTAGAGTACCGATCAAAAGTCGTATTTACACTCGGAGACGTTAAACTACGTCGGGCAAACGGATAAGGTCCCTCCCCCCACCTCCCCGGTCGATAATTACGACCGCAGTCCCGGCCACCGACAATCTCTTCCGCTGTGGATTACGTCGATATTCGGCATTTTCTTTCCCTTCCACACGCGCGCACACATACGCGCACACCTCCCGTAGCGTATGGGTACCCAGCGCGATCGTACAATTATTTTTCGAACGGCGTATTTTTCATTGTTCCCTGTACGACAATGAGAAAAAGTTCAATGCACCGGACTGTTCAAACATTAGAGCGGGTCTAATAAAAACATTACGGCGTACCTCGTTCGTCTCGTAAATCATTTCGTTGTTAGACAACCGAGCGTGTATTCGGCTCGTTTTCGCGCGATACGTTTCGAGCATTCCGAAACGTTCCATATTCCAAACGACGACCGGTGTATATACAAACGGTCGAATTAATTTGCGCGTAAATTCCGCACGCGACGAATTCGTTAAGCGAAAAGCGTAGTTATTTCTGACGGATTATTTCGATAAATAACGGCCGCGACGTAGTAGTTAGTTAACGAGGTTTTTTCTAACGACCAATTTCAATTTGGTATTCGGGCGTCCGAGCGTCGCCGGAATTATTTTCGCGACGGGCGAACCGCAAATATCGCGCCGCGATTTCGTAGCAGATATTGACAATAGCCAATAACGAATACTCTTCAAACCGTTATACAGAGTGGACGACGACGAATCGCCAATCGATTTTGGTTCGCGATTTTCGAAGCTTACAATTACCGACGACGATTACGGTCGCGCCGCGTCGTTACACCGCGGTCGAGAACCCTCGCGAATGAGGACAAATACACACGGTCCGTCGGTCGCGGCGTCGTGTAGAGATAGTGCCGTATGATTGGACACGACGAATACGGTATATCGTCGGCGAAACGGAATCGGGCCATTAGTCCGTCGGAACAATTGGCGCGTTTCGGATTTACGTGTGTCGGGGGGTCGAAATGAATAATTTGTCGGCCAAACTCGCGCGAGGGTTCGTACGTCGTCCGCACCAGAAGGACGGCATCGAAGGGCATTGACGACGTGTAATATAATAATAACGTAACGCGGCGTTGACGACCGTGCGCGTATAATTTGATTGGCGGGACAGGTATATATCGTAAACGACGTGGATTATAACTGTACGCGTTATGTAAATATAAGGTCGTCGAGCGCGCGTCGCGTAAACAAAGTTCGACGGCGACGTTTTTCGAAATAATTCGCGACGCGCCGATACATATACACACACCTCTCCGTTATACGTGTCTACTCCTCTCGACTGAATCGCTGCAGACTCTTCCGCCAGCCATCGGACCCGCGCGCCCGTCTGCAAAGTACTCGGCCGCCACCATTGTGTTCGGTTACCGGGGCGCGAGCGTGTGTGTGTGTGTGTGTGTGCGTGTGTATGTGTGTATGTACCGTGCGCACACAAAGGGAGAGAAATTCAATAGGGTTACGCGCCCGGCTACGGTGGAAGGGTGGCGGCGTCTGGTCCGGGAGGGAAGAAGGGTTTTGGAAAAACTTTTTCACCCGCCCCCATCCGTCGTGCTCGGCTCGTAGGCCCGCCGTCTGCGGCGGACCAGACCGGTCGGCGGGGGCGCGCGCGAGTGCGGACGTGAGACTGCGGAGTGAGCGGCGGTGGCGGCGGCGGGCCCGCACGTCGTCTGGACCGTTTTTTCATATTATTTGCGCGCGCGAAATATCTCCCCCTCGCGCACTCGTCCCTTTCGCCACACTACCGCCACCGCCGCTACGTACAACGGGGGCCCTTTCATCGGTCGGCCCGTCCTACTCTCTACCCTCTCCGATCGTCGACTCTCTCCCCTTTATAAATTTATCCCCCCCCCATCCCCCCGGTAGCTGCGATACAGGGTGTCCGTTTCCGACGAACATACGCCGACTTCCGCGTAATTAATTCGACGTTTCGGTTTCGTTCATTCTTCGTACAATCGTCGTTACACTTCTACGTCGCCATAAGCGTATATCTATCTCATTCGATATTAATTGCGAAGGAATCGAACACGAAATATGATTACGTTGTTATTTTCTGTTTTCTCAAAAAAGAAAATTTTTGACGCGTCAATCGTTCAATTCAAAAGAACCGACGTTATTCAGTAGTGGCGGCGGCCTATCGCTAACAAAATGAATTAACTCCGGGAAATTTAACGAAAAAACAAAAAATCCGACCGCTCATTTTTAGTAAAAATGTCCAACGGCGTTTTTAAATATAAATTTCGGAATTTTGGTTTCGCGAAATTGAACAGATCGAGAAGCCGATCGCTGCCCGTGGAACACACCCTGTATATGCGTGTCCGGTTACTATACGCGTATACGAACTTCCCGGAACCCTCAACACGGAACCGACTCGATTTCGAAACCGCCCCTCAACGATACGTGAGTGCACGGGCGACCAGCAACACCGATTTCGAAACACGACGACGATGACAATAGAAACAAAATTTCCGACGACCGTCAATATATAATGAAAAGGAAAAAAAAATTACGATCCTCCAAGTTCGTTATACACACGCTAAACGTGTATAATATATACCAATTTGTGTACGGTCGAAACGAAATGTGTAGACGGCATTTTTCGGACCGTTTTCGATTCGGTATATTTTATTTTCTAATATCCGGCACGCCCGTAAAGTACGGCTACATAGGGAGAATATATAAAAAATATTTTCGTAACGCGCCTCGTTTCCGTAATAAGAACACCGACGATTGTACGATTTGGCGATCGGCCTCGGTGTGCAAGCAGTTATAGTGTACTTTGCCACAAGTGTACGATGTGTAACATAAGCGAGTACGTAAGTCGTCGATATTTTACGTTTAACGAACGCTATGTTTTCGGCACAGGCTATGAAGACGACTTTGGCCGTTTACGATTACCGTAGCCAAAAGTTGTCGTTCTAACCTCGGGAATTCGGTCGATTTATTTGCCGTAAATATTCGTCCGTCGCTGCGTCGGTCTACGGTCCGCGGATAGGAAACCGATTCGTTATACGAATTCACCTCAGTCGGATTATTCAAAATCGGTTTAGAACGAGCGGGTGGCGGCTAGTTTTTTCGCAGAGATACTGTTTAGGCTCGTATAGAAAAATATCCCGCGAACGGCGTTTGAACGTCGAATTGTTGGCGCGAATATGCACCGACAGCGATTACACGAGCATACACGATCGACGTAATTTTCGAGTTCCGTCAATCGAAGAATACTACTCGCCGGAACGTGTACGGTTACGACCTATGACGCAGTTTGCAAACCTGATTGTAGCGAGGACGGATTGTGTCACGGGTTTACAGGCGTTATTCGAAATGTCGGAGTATAGCTAGGGGCGCCCCTACCTTATGGATCGAAGTCGATAAAATCGTCGGGTTCGCTGTATACATTATCGCCTGTAAGCCCAACCGTCCATACCGACGAAACCGTCTCGGGTTAGTTCGACGTATAATTATTTTATCGACGAGACGTCACGTCGACCGAGGCATAAACATGAAAACACGTGGATTTCGCACGGAAACACAATACGCCTAAATAAATATCGTCTGTTCGACGTATAGTTTGTTATAATACGCGCAAGTGTTTCGTCGATATAGGATTGTGTGTGTATGTGTTAACAGTCGCGTTTAAAACAAATTTAATAACACCGCGGTATATATACGTATAGAGTCGCTGTAGTGTGTAATAACTACCGGTGTACGAAAAAGGGTTATTATTGTCATCGTACCGTCGGAATTGTTCGTTTAGGTACGTACGCCTAGTACGCGATTCGCTCGTCTCCGCCGTAGTAAATAACGGAACGTTTCTATTTATAATTTCCCAGGAAAAATAGAAAAAACCGTCGGTGGCGTTCGACGGAACACGCCCGACCGGAAAACAAACCGCCGCCGAGTTACGCATAAAATATTACGCCGCCGCCGACGACCGTTAATATGGACAACAATTACGGCGCGAGCGAAACGTGCGTCGGATTTTCGGCTACGAATTCCCCCGCCGAGGTTTCGACAAGCCTCCCGTATCGTTTCGACGACGACGGTTACACAGAACACGAAAATCCGCTGGCCGAAAACCCGTCGACGATATTTACGACGACCGTCGGACACACACCGTACACGCCCTGTTCAAAAACCGACGACGCCGCGCTCTTATCGAACGTTTTAACAACAATTTCTTCACGAACGTTTCGTCGCTCGCCTCGCTACGATAAACTCTCCAAAACTGCGATTTCGTTACGTTTTTTTTCCCAGCGTCGACGATATCTTTATGTATTAATCGTTTAGCTGGAACGAACACAATTATCGCGATAATAATTTTCGTTTTCCACACGGTCCGTTGTCAATTATTATCGCGTGAAAAGGTTTCAAAACATTCGTGTTTTTTTCCTTTTTAAAAAACTGACGTTATCTTAACATACTACATAACACCCACCCACTGCATATGTAATACGTTACAGTCTATATTTCACACGTGTTTTGGTAAACAAACGCCATTTCTCGTTGTATTTTATAATACTTTTATCTATACCCGTATTGACGAACGATCCTTAGGTCAGGGACGTACGGCGATTATATAAAACATACACGTAGTTGTTATCCCAACGGGAACGTCGCGCATAATGGAAACTCGCCCCGCGCCTTTTTAAACATTATTATCTCTGTTCGGTATTAACGTGACACACGGGTCGCGACCGTTAGATTTATCGAAAAGACGATGACTCTTTACAGACGCCATTCGAAGAACCACGGTGCCCGGCAAGGGACAAGGGTCGAGTCGAACGCGAAGAATTCCAAAACGAAATCTAAAGAATACATTTCTTTATTATGTACATAATATACACGGGGAGAGAAAACGCGCCTGTCTATCCGAGGGGGAATGTATTAATAACGATAATAATAATAATATCGTCGTACTAGCACACGTTTGACCACGTTATACGCCTAATCGATTTTCTTGGTCGTTACGTAAAATCATCCGAGAAATGTCGAGCGCATTTGTTAGACACGGCGATGAGCGCAACGACACGCGCGCTCATATTTTTATTCGCCAAGTAGTAACGCCCCGCACGTGTGGCAAATCTCTGCTATTAGCCGTCGTATTGTGTCGCGATTGAAGGGAATTCGTTTGTCACCGATGGATTAGCGCGTTCCCGTCCAAGGGATCGTATGTCTGAAAGAACTTTCACGATAATTATTACGGATTTATATTTAAGGGGGAATGAGTGAGGGAATGAAGAGTAAACGGCGCGGAATTCTGGTTAAATACGAGAAAAATTACCGCGCCGTCTACGTTCAAACACACTACAGACCACACGCACGCACAATAAAAGTAATTTACATTGGCGTATCATTTTTGAACACACACACACACATATATATACGTTTATTAGCCGTCGACGAAACGAGAGAAATCTTAACAGAAAAAACCAAAATACGTAACAATATGTATATACCTCGAAACTTATTCGGATAATTGTCGTTAGTGAATTATATTACGACGACGTTGGATACATTTTTTCGGTCGATAATTTATTACTTTTTTTTAAAAGCGTTTATACTCTACGACAAAATGTGCCGAAATAATATAATCGTAGAGAATTACTAAACGGTAATTTGAATAATACGCCACACTTCGTTTCGAACGTAACACAATAACGCAATATGCGTTTATCATATTTCTCGGAGAGTGTATGTAATATATATATGTACCAGCATGGATACAGACAGAACTACTTTATAATTTTGGAGTACGTTGACTTAAATGGGGTTTAGCATATTCATAAGTGGCTGTGCGCGTGCGTGTGTTTCTCATTTAATACAAAATAACCGAGTAACAATGTATTCAAAAACATGTACAATAGCGTTAATTACACGAAGGCAAAACATTGAATTCCTGTACTATGGGAACATTCCAGGTGACTCCAAATAATTAATTTTTTACACATACACACACGTACACACATACATACACATACACGAAAGAGTATAAAAATTATATAGCAGTATAGTCTCCGGAATGCGTAAAGTAAATTGAACGGTACTCCAAATATTAGTTTCGCGATAGCGATTGAAATACGATGTATTGTAAAACGAAATACATATACGATTTTAATATTTAATTAGTCGACGAAACGAATTCGCGGACGACTTACGAAAAACGAATAGCCGGTCGGTCTCTTATCCGAAATAATAAAACATCCACCGGGCAATAACGTAGATTCAAATAAATATCGAAATCGCTAGGTGAATTTGAAATATTTTCGACGAATAACATCCCAAACAAGACAAAAATTAAATCGAAATTGGGTCGGATGTTTTCACTATGCTGTATACAATTAATGTTATTAGAAACGACGAATAATTATTTAGTTATCAACTAACTACCTACCATTTATACGAGATCGATGACTAGATATAAACAAATTATGTAATTATCACATCTATATAACGATTAATTAATTAATTGTAACGTCCGTCGAGTACGGAGCAAATTATGATTTTCGACATTATATGACGCCTTTATGTTAATAAAAGTCGATTCTGTTTTTTTTTATTACGCCTTCGAAAATTGTTTTATTTTAACGATAAACAATCCGAGTGAATTATAATGACCAATAATAATCGACGGTTTCTCGACGCCATACTT
>JAIPRN010001121.1:12470-53862 GCA_025469175.1 Geopemphigus sp. TES_GeoC_2020
AAATTATCGCAATATCACAGGCTAAACACAAAAATTCTAACGCGTCTTTACTCTTGGATCCTCGGGAACTTCTCGCGGTCTCTGCATATTATATACGTGTATTCTATAACCTTGAACGAGACAATCGTAAATTACTCGACCTGCCCGGTACATTGTCACCCTCCCACCGACCGTTATCAATTTATTGTTATTGTTATTATTATTATTATTGTTATAGGTTGCGAGCCACGTGTACGCACGTACGATCGAAAAACACGCGATAGAATAGGCACTCCGTCACCACCGACTCGGTGGCCGCGTACGTTATTGGCTCGTTCTCGAGGTTTTACAATTTTATTGGAATAAATCGGGAACAGTCGAAAAAAAAATACGTTTTCTCCTCGTCCGGGTCACATTACACGCTCGCGTGGTTAGTGGTCGGCCGGGTCACCGAAAAATGTGTGCGGAGAGAAACCCAATTTAAGACCCGTGGACATTGAATTAAACATTTGCGAACAAAAACAAAACACGTAACTGAAGTATAAAGAAAATAATTGAACGATATCGTTAGATAAATGTTCGTTTTTTACGCAAACGTCTCGAACGGTTCAAATTTGTTTTGAGCTATTTATTTTGAAAATCTCCAAAAATGTTTAATAATGGTAGTGTTGGTTATATATAATATAAAGTTAAAAAAGGAATGTTAAAAAAAAGATAATACTATCACGTTATTTCTAATCAGAAAATAATAAACAATTATTTCGTTCCAAATAACGATTTAACCGACGAAGCACATTTACCAAAAAAAAAAAAAACAGCCGACAATAACTACGAGTAAAAACACTAGTTTCATTGTTATTATTGAAAATTTTGAAGAGTTGACCTCTACAGTTTGATTATATTCGAATTCCGTTTTTTGAATATGTATGTTAACTCTTAAAATCAATAACTACCTCCACCCACTCGGAATCTAAAATACACATTGGCAACCGTACCTATAAAAATTTGGTCGAAAATGAGTTCGATTTAACGTACGTACATTTTAAATACATATAATAATATACGTATACAACTGATTTATCGAATCAGAAGTTACGACGTAAAGTGAAAAACAAAATTATTTTTTTATAATAATACCGTAATGTGTAAATCTTTAAAAAGTGAATTGTACAACAATGTTCAACGACTTATAAAAACTCTCGAAATGCCTCTAGCGTAAAATGAAAATGTAAAGGATAAGAGGGAAATTCAAGTTAAATTGAGATGACGTTTGACGGCGTTCATTTTCGAGTCGTATGAAAACATTTGGCAAAAACAATGCGAACGGTTTTTCGTCGTTTGTTTTTAGAATGGCAAACAATTTGTCGTCGACATACAGATATAACGTATATGTATACATCGGGTCTAAATTAGAATATCGGCATTGTGTCTGTCGGTCCCGTGAAACATTCAAATTCGGTACGTCTGCTTTATTACGTGTATATTATCAGTTATAACACCCGTATAATATAATCACTAATCAATCTGCGTTGAAGTATTTAAAAAATTTTATTTCGACGGAATTACGTGAAAAAACGTTGAATATAAATTATCGGTCGATATGTTCGATAACGATTTTATTTATACGATAACGGTACAATAACAGTCTTACGATGGAAAAATGTGTTATTCATGTTATGTTATTACTCAAGTTTAACGATTTAATCTCAATTAAAAACAAACAGAATTTGTTGTTTATGGAATAAAAAGTATATACTACGCACAAATCGTACGCACGCAGCAGCATTCAACAATGCGTAATACATATTAATTGTTAACATCGTTTGTTTAAAAATACAAAACCTTATTAACCCGCGGTATATTTTTCGAGAATATTATTCGGATTAATTATTTATCCCGCAAATATACCTGAAAACTAATCGGCAAATATATGTTTCGTATCGAGTACGTATATAAAACGATAAAGAACATAATCTTAACCTTGACCAAAAAACGACAAGTAAAAATATTTAACGTTTTTGTTATTGGCGTGAACAGGAAAACACCGTATGTCAAAACCGACGAATATTCAATAAAACGTATTTTCGCGGTAAACTCGCGAGGTAGTAGTTTTCCATTTAACCGAAAATAATGACGGTCACGGACGCGGCGTAAATGCACTACCCCACGTTATGTAATTCAAAGATTGTTTACATACTTATGTAATCCATTGACCGATTAAAATGAAAATAATAATGCTTTCCGAAGTTTACGTTCGCTACACACGTGCATTTATGTACACAGCACTATACACATCTATTGTCTGCGTACGTATCCTTTGTATATAAAATTTCAAATGCCGTCACGAAAGTTGACAGGTGACACGATACAACAATTACGTTGGTTGTACAATGTGTATAGAACTATTAAACTTGTATTCCCATTTGTAAAATTAAAACTTTTAACGTCAATAATAGGTCATTGGGTCAGCGGTAGTTCTTTTAACGTCCTTGGACATTCGCTTTATTTGGAAACCCATAACATATTGGTTCGATTGTAATTTCATAAATAAGTGTATATTTTAACGATATTTACGAATTATTATTTTTCATATTTTAACGATTTAAAAACAAAATAAGGAAATTATTGTAACTTGATATTATGATAACACGCAATATAAAACGTTATTTTCTAAACACGTTCGACTACTTTCAATAAATACGAGGTTAATCTTACAATAGTTAATTTCGTACTCCAAATATCGTCTAATATTTAGAGTAATATCAAGTTTTGTGTGCAAAATGGTTTTTAAAAATATTTTTCGAATAAATTCTTTTAACATTTTTTGAAAAGAAAAAACGTTCGCTTAATTTTGTAACTAATATCCGTTTAGTGTCGATTTTAAAATATAAACCATCTAAAAACCAGTGTAGAGGAAATATTTACGAAATGAACGACTTTTTACACGGGTAAAAAATAAACAAACAAGCTGCCCGAATACGTATGTCTGACGATTATTTTGCCAAGTATTAATTATAAGTATAATCAGTATGACAACTGCTAGTACTATTCTTCGACACCTGTATATTTGCATTTATTTTTAATTGTATATTGGCGAACACATTCTCGTTGTATGTGAGTGTGTGTATGAGCGCGCGCTATAAAAAAACTGCAGTTATACTGTATTTCTTCATCAAATAGACTAATTCTATTACACACTATTTGAAATTATAAAATTTAAATAGGTATCCGAACGAAATCGGGTTGTATTTACTAACATCAAGTTCAATTGTCACACTCGTACTTTATTTTACACGTAACTTTTTATTATTGTCATTATTGTCGTGACACGTTACAAGTCAAAATAAACACGTATAGTTAAACTAAATATTCTAACATATTTTTCAACACCACGATATTATGGTATTTTTGAAAATACGCGAGTGTGTTCATTTTTACTTTTTTCGATAGAAAATTTAACCTTCACGTGTAAACTAATAATTATATCTTGTAAAACAGTATAGACTATTACAATTTCTATCAGTCGCGTATAATAAAGATTAAGTGTCACGATCAAAATGTTGATTAATTAATATATATGACCACTTATATTAATTACAATGTATAAGTACAATATAGTGTATAAAGTAATATTAATAAATTATATCGTAATTTAAGTTTTTTATGTGGTAGAATAAAAATTTTTACGCGCCTAGTCATCAAATGACGTATTTTAAATAATCCCTGTAATGTAACAGTACTAGAAAATTATTTATGGACTTAGTAATGCGTTTTTTGTAGACCGAAAACATAAATACAGTGCCAACAACGATACTTTTCAATAATCATACTTTACACGCACACACGCACACACACACATATTTTGTATGTACTTTTGTCAAGTTTTAACGTGTAATCTGCACGAAAGATATGTTAATATTATATTAAATTCCGCCCGCTTATAAAAAAAAAATGTGTATACTTAAAAATAAATAGAATCGCGTTTACTCGAGCACATACGTTTTAATTTGTAAATCTCAAAAGACAATTTGGCATATCGACTGTATAAATATCTTTGGGATAAAACGTCACAGCGCCTATATAAAGTCATAGGTTTTAGATTTTACAGCACAAAGTTCATAGTCCAGAATAGTATGAGTATGCCGTAGAAATGTTTACAATTATTCTTATTGTTGACCTTTAGATTTAATCGCAATCATAAGTTGTAAAAATTATATTTGAAAATAAATAAACTCAATTTACGTAAACGATCATATTTTTAGGCCAATTATTTAAAAATTCCTCTTATCAAAGATTAAATTTAATATTTGACATTTCGATATAATATTAATCATTATTATTAAATCGCTTATTCATTTTTCTTAATGACTGTAATAGTGTATTACAGGTGGTGCATAATACATATATACACACACACATATATATATATATATATATATATATATATATATAAACTAATTAAAAATAATAATCGGTTGTAAGATATTACAATTGTATGTAGGATAAGTTCTCAACGCAAGCTTGTATGATTTAAAATATTTCGGGCACGCTGTACACATTTTTAATTTTCGACTTTTTTTTCGATTTGCAAAATAAACATTTTAATGTCTCATTATTAAGGGGTGAGAAAAGTACAAAGAAAAACTATTGAATATAAGAAGTCGAGGCGACATAATATAATATAAAATACAATCTATCGTATAGACAGTTAGTCACATTTCTTTAAGAATTTAACGTGTTGTTCGTTTTTATAATTTCAGGTTCGTGAAAAAAAGAGTTAACAGTGTAAACAGGTGTGCAATAGTCTGTCACAACGTATTTGCATTAAATGAATCATCGATAGAAAAGAGCCTAAACATTTCTACATGCAGTTCTCACTGCCTGCAAACGCGTATATAAAACGAACAACATCGTTTTAAAATTATTTAGATGTTATTTTATCGTTAAGTTTTACTAGGGTTTAGAGAGTAGTATATTAAAAAAATAAAAACTATCCAATTACTACACAAATAAATCGGTATTCTATACGAAACCCGTCCATTTTTTTTTTTTAAGAATTTACTAAAGCATTTTTAAATCCCCTCGAAATTAGTTTAAAATAACATAGAGTTAAATTTTAACGAACCTAGATAAATACAGTAATTCAACTAAGAATCCACAACGTTTTGAATAAGAATAAACTACCTTAAAAAAATCTCCGCGAAGTAAATCATAAATTATTTATCGAATTTTCTTTCCGTCCGAATCGAAGACACGCAACGTGGAAAATTTGAAATATCTTACGACGACGTTTAAATAATACCTATTTCAGAAATTCCGTCTAAAATTATAAATAGTCCGTACGCTCTACGTTAGTATTTATTAATCGTTATAATTACTTATTATTACGTACGATTTAAAACAGTCATTAGTCATTTATTGGTAAATAGGTATTCGATATTGTACGGCGAAATGACGTCGAGTGTTATAAATACGATCGTAACGAAATATTCATATTTTATAATTTTCAAACGCTTCCGGAAATGACTTTACTACGAAAAACGACCGCCGGCGAAACGTTTTCGAAATACGTCTATATTTATCGAGATTTTCAAATCGACCAGTTTTCCCCGGCTCTAAACTATTGCAGTAACACCACGACGCGAAGGGTCGGTCTCCGTAGACATTCCGCGTTCGCGATTACCACAGGAAAAGTATCTACGGTGCTACACAGGCGTATCCGATACATGGGCGAACGAAATTCGCGCCGCAAATACGGTTATGGTGAACGCGACAACGATAACGGTCGGAAACACCGCCGCAACGTGGGACTAATATATATTTTAAACGGTCGAACACAATGATGGACGAAACCCCGGCTCGAGAATATTTGATTACTACACGTCGTTTGTTCATTCTTACGGGCGAACCCGTTTCGAAACGGCGATGAAAAATAATTCGAATAAATACCGTCTCGGCCATACTTACCGAGGCGTTGTTGGCCGGTGTCTGGTCCGTTTTGGAAACCGCGGCGGTGTCTTGGACGACTTCGTTGGGCGGTGAAACGGTAGGCGCAACGGACGGAACCGAAGCCGAGCTATGTGTCGGCCCTGAGCTCAAAAGTACCGTCGTCGAGTCGCATCGCGCGAACGCGACGAACGTCAGCAGCAATACGAACGCGTAACTTACGAGACTTTCCATTTTATATTATTCCTTCCTGTTTGCAATGCGAACGATCGAATAATGAAACAAAACGATTACAATGGGTAACGGCCGAGAGAAAAGACTGAAAGTGAAACAAAACGACGTGTGAAAGAACAAAAATGTTTTTCGACACGCGACGCAAGTGTGGGTGCGTATATGTGTGTGTAATACTTGCTTCGAAAACCGGCGTCTGTCCGCGAAAACCGGGTACAAAATAAACGGAGAACCGTCGCCGCGCTTTTCGGATCGCATCGGCCGGTGGCCAGAAGGGGAAACGCGCGCGCGCGACTGCCGCGACCTCTGGTGTTCAGGATCGGTAGAACACGGTTGTTACCACCCTTCTCCGCCACTCGCCCCCAATGCACCACCGCCCTCTCATCGACCAGCGCGTCGGAGTGTTTGGACTCGGCGACGGCCAGCCGGATTTGTTGGACAACCACCGCAAGTCCGTCTCGTCGGAGTCGTCGAACGTTCGATAATTTTGTTTTTTTCGAATTGACGACCGTTATTAATGATTTATCGGGAATTTCGTTTAAAACTTCGGTCCCGCGTAGTTACGCGCACAACGTACGTTATCTTACAACAGGAACGACAAACAATACGATTGCGCGCGTCACCGCGGCAATAAACGTTTAAACGAAAATATCGTAACATATGTAACGCCTATTCAACACGCGTGCCCATTAGGTACGCTAAAAACTCGACACATAAATATCGATACGTATAACAGCGATTCGTTGAAACGAGCGTTTTTGCGATTCCGCGCAATATTTTTGATTGTCGTGTATATATATATATATAATATTACGCACACGCACGTTCACATTACCTTCAATCTATATTAATTTCGTTGTAGTATTGCACCCCCCCCAATCTACAAGTACGCTTAATAATAAACGCGATACGTGTTTTCCAATTTTCGTTTGGAATTATTGTAAGAGTTCCTCGTAATTTTTTTTTATTGGTATTCTGTACATTGTATATCACGTATAACCAATTAATATTAAACGTTGTAATTTTTCATTGTGTTCGTTATTTTTCCTACTAACGGTTCGTATAAATTATTCCCGTGAACAACGATTTACCTACTCGTTAACGAATAATAATAAAAACGAATTACGGGGTAGGAATTTACATTTTCGATATTCGTATATAATTATATTCGCGTATAAAATAACGTAACATTATACTCGGATAATATATTATATGTAATATATATATATATATAATGTCTATATAGGTATTGAATAATATTTAAAAGATATATCTGATGGCATAGACAAACGATAACTAATACTAAAAATATCGAAAATGTCGTATACTAAATGTGTGTGTGTTTCTGCGCCCAATAGTGTTAGAAATAAATGTAAAAAATAATCGGACAAATTTTAAGGACTGAATCGAAAAATTTGAACAGTCACTTATAGATACCTACTTACCTACAGCAATAATGTCTCTAGATTACTTTTAAATAATTAACAAACAAAAAGTAACGAAATAATATATAACGTGTTTACGCGAGCGAATTTACACCAATAGATAAGATAATTTATACGAATGGACTAGATATACATTAATGAATACCTAAATGATTCAAAACTGAAGTATTTACCGAACAAGACAAGGTACAAGTAAATCACAACACCTAGTACCTACTAGTTATATTACGCGTACGTTTGTATACGTGATAATATATATATTTATTCGCGGCGAGTTTATTTTGTCATAAATTTAGCTCAATGATTCTCAACCATTTTTCGTCCACGGCACCTACCGGGCATTTTATGAAAGTCCCTCTACAGTTTACACTCTATACGTATACCTTCGTATATAGTATATAGTCGTCAGTTACGACCAAACGCACTTTTATCGTTAAAAAAGAATACTTTCTGATCTGGCTTATTAATTAACGCGGATAATTACGGTATAATGCAGCGATACTGAGAAAACCGGCGTTAAATTGAAAATAGAACGAACGTTACACGTCGTACACGATTAATCTGTAAATACGGTTGACGACGGTTTTCGCAATTTGAAAAACCGAAGAAAGTACGTACTTTAATAGTTTCAATAATTTCGCGGCATCACTAATTGAAGTTTCCGAAGTGCCCCGGTTAATCTAACGGATAACTCGTGAGAGGCTAAAGCTAAAGAATTCCTATTACAAATTAATACCACGTTATTACGTCATTTTTTCGGATAAAACGAATTTGTACGAATATAGTATATCGATTTAATCCAAATTTAATATAACACTTCAATAGTATACATTTATACGTATACGGTATAAAATAGTAATAAAAATTGCTGGCATTAATCAAATATATTATGGGCAACATTGTAACAATAACAAAAAAACTTGAATTAAAATTTCTAGTTTAATCTTTACTCCCCTCGAAAAAATACTATTAGTTGTTGGTACAGAAATAACGAATTATTGTTATTATTATTATTGAAAAATCGTTATATCGAATATTGAACCGTATCGTTATTACAAAGCGGCGGATAAACAGTAACCTCGTTACGAACCACGAGTCTAAAATACGCGCAATGTACATATGTGAATGTAACAATACTGGCCAAAACAGTAAACTTTCAACGATAAACAGAACTCTGAAAACAACGATAAGCGAATGGACAATCAATTTTCACTTCGTTATCATCCTATGGGCCGTGTTTGCGTGATTACTAAACGGATGAACGTAATTTTCATTCGGGACCGATTTCGGATAGTGCGTCGAAACCGTTTATTTTTATAATCCGGTTCGATCTTGATTTCCGTTTAATTCCGTGCAGCGCGAAAATATCGTGTAATAAATGTGGACACTTCGGTACCAATCAATGGTATTCTCGGCGAAAAAAAGAATCGCTTAACGCGTATTTAACGCGTATATTAAAAAAAACATATTCGTTTAATAGTAAAGACGGTACTCGTTATCAGTATTTCGTCCGAGTTTCTTTTTTCTCTAATAATGTAACGATGTACGTTTTTAGTATTTATATAAACCCGTTCCGCTATTATTTCCTTCTTATTTAAACATCTACAACGTTTCATCCTCCGTATACCATTTCGTAAAACCGACAGGATTGTATTACCGCTAGGCGGCAGTGCCTATATACTCGCATACAATTCGTCCGCATTTCAATAACGACTGGATGAACCGGTTTTATTTTTTATCAACTCAACAACGCCTATTGTACACTTTTTTGCTGTTCCTAAACACCCACAATACTGACAACCGATCTACTGTTACTCAAATACAGTTGAATCAACATAAAAAATATAAGGAATACCACAAATAATAATAATAACACGCGGACGTTTTCGGAGCGCAATCTACATTAAAAACAATATAGAAAAAGATTTGTTTCGAATTATTATTTTATAATTGACATCAAATAACCAATAGCTAAGCACTATGACATTTAAACACTTAAAACGTTCTTGTGTAATTTTATCGTTGGGTGAGTATTAAGTGAATTCAATCAAAACACCTGACGATGGAATAGTTATATTATCATTTTTTTTATAGGAATCGTCTAACTATATTACAATTTGTAATTGTGTAATCGTTAAAATGTCAAAATATATAGATGATAAATGAATAACGATAAAAATGAAAATTAATTTATCTGGATTACGTCCATTATCAAAAATATTCGATTCACCAGGAGTAAACCCAAATAAATTAATTAACATTTAAAAAAGCACGTGCTTTGAAATGTTTTGATATTTTTATTTTATTTTCTATATTATTTATTTCGTATTTATCTTTTTAATTAAAATAAAATATAGATAATAATACGAACGAACAATAATCGACTAAAGTGACACGTCTACGTTTAAATTAAAATTGTTTTAAAAAATAAAAACGCGATTAACTTTTTTTTAAATTTATTTGTGTTGTTATAGTTTTGAACCAGATAGTTATTTGAAAATAATATTATTAAAAATTATTTCCGCGTCAAACATTTCTATTTCCGATTTTTTAGTATATAAAGAACATGGAGAAATATATTTTAATAATTACTAAATTTTACTTTAACGATTTATAATTAATTGAAGATATGTTTAATAAAAAAACAAAATCATTAACTTTATTAGTTTTTATTCGTTAAATCGGTTTTTTATTTTAACTAATTCAAAATTATATACAAAAAGTTAATTCGATTATAATAAAAACCGAACAAAATTAGAATAAACGTTGTTCTTTTAAGTTCCCAAAATATCAAACTTCATTATTTTAAAAGTTGTTATGTGAAATATTTATGACTAAAGATTAGATAAAATTAAAAAGCTAATTTTTTAAATTTTACATATTTAAAAAAACCCGTTTACTCGTATAAAAATATTAATGTTAACAAACGTACTTTAGGGCATAGATAACCATAATAATTTCAGAATTTATGTTTTACGGTTAACATTCTAACAAGATTACAATTTGGTAATATATTTATGAATATGAAAATCCGAGCTAAAATAATTACTTATTATATTAATAGTAATTTTATACATTTTAAACACGTTCGATTAGATAATTTCAAATATTCAATACAAGGCGTTAAATCTAAATGTTATTAATAATTTGAATTAATTGATTGAGATACGAAATTATTTAAAAATTAACTTATTAATTTAATTTTAATTTTCGACTATAGACTTTGTTAATTATTATCATTTACACGATAAAAATTAACAACGAAAGCTATTTATATTTGTGTATTGACGTTGGTACGATATTTTGGTACGTTCGAGTTTTATTAAAAATTAGTACCGCACGTTTAAAGTTTATAGATGCATATATGGCACACAAAAATAGATTCTGACGAATAGTCAAACAAGTTAAGTATTACTACCACTTTTTAAAATATTTTATCTATGTTATAATAATTTTATAAGTATTTATTATATATATATATATATTATCGTTGTTTAAAAAACTCGCTTTTATTTATCTTAGTTTTTAAATACGTATTACTACGAATTATTAAACGTATGAATAATTTAATGTCAAATTAAATATCTACTTGATTTTAATTGATACGTTATTATATTTTCAACATATCAATATTACAGTATACCTATATATAAAATTATGTATATTTTATTTCGTTTATTTTTCTACTTAAACATGGTTTGTGAAAATATGTCGACCATATCGGTAATTTAACTTGTAGCCAAAATGATGTAATATAATAGACATTGATATTTAGCGAGAAAATGCAATAAGTTCAATCGTTGAAGATATACGTTTCACAATTAGTTCAATTCCTTTCGGCTAGTTCAAAAAATGTAATTTTCAAAATACGATATCTATAAGACGAGCATTTGTATAAACAAACTCGAAGTGCAACTAAGGAGACTTGGACAAATATGGCCCAATATACCAGTTACGCACTTGCGCAAATGAAAAATACACATTTTAACAACATATTGTGTTATTGTTAAGATGTTAGAACGTAGTTGAGAGCACAATATTATTAAAACTTAATTTCTACTACAATTTATAATACCTAATATTACATAAATTATTAATTTTCAAAGAAATATGCGTTTCAAAACGAATAAATCACGTAATCGTCTAATTATAATTTGTAAATATGTAACTACTAATCTAATAGACATTTACGCGTCATATAAATGACGCAATAATGTCTATTAGATATTTAAAATATATAAATATTACGAGTTATTTCATTAATCGTTAAAAAGTTAATATCGTTATATTATCTATTAAAATATCAATTAGTCGAACGTTTTAAACTAAAAATAATTTGATATAGAAGAAACGGCTAATTCATTTTTTTTAAACACTTCTATTTAACGTTAAACTATGCACTTTTTATGATATATGAATGACATAGAATATTTACGGTAATCTAGTAATTCGCGTAATACACGTTTATTAAATAATACCGTAATGGGAACAGAAATCAAAACGATAGTGTAACGGCTAATGAAAGCAAACGTTTTTCGTATAAAAATATTCGTAAACCGTTCTACAATCATTGTCGAAAAATCTATACCGCTCCAAAAAAACAAGGCAATAATCCTACGTTGCCCGTGTCCTCCACCGGCCCTGTTAAAATATATCGGCGGTGCCTATTTCGTTTACAATAAAAGTCGTCCGTACGTTGGCGTTACAAAAGAACAAAAACCGATGACCACCCCATCTATCGTGTTATCATTCAGTGCCATCTCATGTCGGTATAAATGGTAGGTCGGTTCTTTTGCCCGCCGCGTTTTTGACGATTCGTTGCGTATCAGGCAGTGTCCGTTCGGCGTGTTAAATTTTAATATTAACGTTTACGATCGATAAATTATTATTGATATTACTGTACGTTAAACACGATAAACCCGTTAAACGTCAATCGCGTAATTGTATGGCCAATATGAGGAATATTTAGACATTTATTTTTTGTGGGGGGGGAGGAGGAGGGCATCGAGTCGTCCAGTAATTATTACTTATTTCTGACCCACGACTAGACTTTAGAAATGAACGTGTCTGGAATCCTCTCCTCTCGTTTATAAAAATTTCCCCTTGTACGAAATCGATATATCACCAAACCCCATTATCACAATAGTGTAGAAAACGTACGTGTTTCGGACACGAATACGAGTGCGATAACTAACTGGAAACCCGATAGGGTGAACAACGTACGAGGGTCGATATGTTTGTGAAGCGTGTTCGGCTAACGAGTTTTCAGGATAATTAACGTTCATTTGGAACGGAGGAGGACGTATATTGGTCGCGGAATACGTAAATATAAATGGGTAACGTCGGACGAATTTATCGCGGGGAGATTCGTACATTACACAAATCGTCGTTCGATCTATCCGTCTATCTTTCGTACCGCTCTATCGGCTCTCAGCGCACGGGAATTAATCCGAACCAAATGTAACAGCGAACGATATAACTCCTCAGGCTGAGGCTATTGTGCGCGATGATATCAGCACGATGTTATTATATGGACAGCCGTTGTTTCGACGACGCGAGAACAATAAGTTTACGCAACCGGCCTGACAATGCGGTCGCCAACTAACAAAAAGCGAGTACTTTTATGACAAGCTCTCGGCGGCGTCACGCGATTTTCATACTAATAAAAGCCTCGTCTTCCACGAGTATGACCATATCGTGGGCCAAGAGGACGCGGCAACGTATATAACACGAGCGCGTAAATCGTAATTTGTAAACGCCTATGCACGCGCGCAATTTGTTTTACGAGCGCAGTTTTTTCTAGTGATGTTCGACTTAACCAGTTTAATACACCCCCCTCCCCAATCATCACTTGATTTTGGAAAAAATGCCCGATCGTACGAAAAATGTTGTTTTTCCAGGTCTTCCTCAAATAACGTAAATTATATTTCCGAGTGACCCGTTCGTTAAATTCGAAATACGCAACGTGTTCCGGAAACGCTTCCCTTTTATGTACGCCGACGAAAATAAATACGTAACAGGCGTATTCGTTGTCACCGTTGTTTCGAGACGTTCATAATCTCGTGTCCTAATTATTATTGTTATTCGTCTAAATTACGCCCGGCGGTGGTCAGGGTCGATTATTACGCGTTGTTACGACGTAAAATACGTAAACTGCACAACGTATTTCGGTACTTAATCGTAACGATAAACTCGGTACCAATTGCGTCGCGCAATAACGCGTTGTGCTATACCCATTTGCGCGGGTAGGTTTTCAAATAATCCGACGTACGCGTCCATCGCCTCATAATGTGTTAACATAAATCACAAGTTCAACGCCGAACCAAACGAAAAGTAACGCGCTTCGTTTTAATCTACGAAATTAAATACGCGCCTAGGAAAATGTTGGGAGTTTTTTTGATTTTCGCGAAAAGTAAATCAATTCCGAACGTGACGCGAGCACGGCCCCATACACATACACATACGCTGCTGTTGCTGCGGTATACCGTTCGCGACGAAGTTGTTCGTAATTTTCATTTTCGAACCCCAAGTACGAAGTCGGATATAAGAATATCGGCGTGGTTACTGAAACATCGCAACTTTCAGGCATGAGTGGAAAATATAACGTCGGCAAAACGCGTACACTGTTTGAACGTTTCGTCCGTTCGACAATTTTGATTTTAGCCGCGGAGAACCACTCGGCAAATAAGGCGGCGCCCCGTCCGAGCAATCGATCCGACCTAATTATTGTAGAAGAGCTGTTTCTCAAAGCCGCTTTGGCCGAAATTCGACAGCAGTGTCCGCCGGGACAAATTTTGAAAAAAAAATTCAAAGAATATAACCGTACGGAGTCGTAAGCTATTTTACGACCCAATTTTATCGTCGGCGCTTTAACATTTTTCGATAATCGTAAACTTTTTTTTCGGCGTTCGTATTTTCCATTCGAACATAGATTTTTCAATATTCACAATTTTGAACGAGAGTACCGCCATACGTAAAACGGACGGCCGCGCCCCAATTGCATTTATTCGGCGTGTAATAATAGCGCTATCTATATGCAACAGTAGAAAACGACGTGTTGCGGATAACACCGCCCGACTACCGGAAAAATTTAAAAAAAAAAATTGAATTTCCTTTCACCGCAAACAAAAATATCTGAAATCGTCAATTATTTTCCAATACTTAGTGTCGTGAGTCACATTACAATCGTTCTTCAGGTACCCGCTTTGTTGTACATGTACTACCGAACAAATATGATTTGTCGATATTATTGGAAATTGATTTGGGCAAGGGAGTGAGAAAATGGGCCGATTGGGTTATTTCCAAAGGTGCTACGTAACAACGCGACACCGTCGCTACTATAGAATATTAGCGAATAATTGAAAATTATATCATCCAAACAATACAATAAAGTCGCTATACAAAGTGGTTCGTTTACCTCGAGACTTCCAAGTGACGCGGGCAGTAAGGCCATGTCGAATTTTTCCGGAATATGGAACCAACCTACACGCAAGTTCGTCATAAATTGACGCGATAAAATGATAATTCTGTGACAAGATGTTCGCGATTCGCCGTGGACAATTTTTCCCTAAATTCTCTCGGCCACTTCTGATAAAAAAATATTTGCCTATCCATCCAAGATTTCCGATTACTTTCATTACCGTAAATTGGTCGCCAACAATATTTATATATAGTCATTTAGCGGCCGTTCGTTACACTGTACATTGTACTTGTTATATGGTACCTTAGGTCATCAGATAAACACAAAAAACTATCTAGATAGTGAAACAGTAGATTGAAAAAAAAACATGTTATTTACGTAAAGGAAAAATATTTATAATAAAAATTACGTTACACTTTTAAAGTGGAAGAGTATCGTTATTTAAATGAAATGTTACTGATATACAAACGTATATGTGTACTTAAACATTGTTCCAAATAGTTTTTCTTAAAACTTGAATTCACTTACGTTAATGAAATACAACAAATTGCACATTTTTTTTATTAAATTATCTACTATGATTTTTACTTATAATAAACACAAATTTCAATAGTTCTTTTCATATTTGTTCAGTCCTGTTTACGCAAGTTTTTAATAAGAAATAGTTAAGTAAAGTTTTTAGAGGAAAATCGAAAAACATTGAAACGAGTCTTAATTGTTAGATATACAATATAATTTAAACGGTTTTATATAATTGTATATTACAATATTTCAACGAATGAAATATCAATAAATGATATTATAATAAAACACATAATGCTGATGTCTGAAGAGCATATAAAGTAATGAACGCTTTCTTTAATGTTTATCGGGACAATAAGAACATACTTTTGAACAATATAAAAAATATGGTATTTATTTGACGATGTTTTGCTGAATTAGTATAGTACGTACGCAAGAGAAAATGTTATATTTACGCAGTTTTTGCTCTGATAGCTGCACGCTTTCCAGTAACGGCCTGAAAAATAATAATTGCCGTAATTAGCTAATTTTGGCCAAAAAATAATTAGAAAATAATAATCATTAAACTCGAGTTAAACTAGTTAAATATTGGAAAATGATTAGAATTATATAAGATGTAGTTAAACCACAAACAAATGATATTCAACACTAAGCATATTGTACTATAATAAAATGTAACGTTTGACTCGGATCTAAAAGTAATTAGATAACTGACCTGGAAACCAGATTTAATACTAGCGACAGAACATCTTGAACCACAAGTTTCACATTGCAAGAAAAACAACCGAGTGTCTTTCTGCAAAATTGTTTCTGGTGAACGACATGTATGGCAGGTAACATATTCTTTGATATATCTCCTGAGTACATTTTCGATTTGTTTTTGCTGAAAACGACCTTTGATTATAAGTTGACTATTACCATCTACTGAACCACTGGTACCCAATTCAGCTAATAAAAAGTCTAACAAATGCTTTGGCTGACGATGCAATCTAAACAAAATCGATAATGTTAGAAAAAGAAAACTATATCGGGAAAAGTAATAATATGTATCCTTACGTTTTACATATTTCTGTGAAGTTGGCAAATGATGTTTTTTTCGTACCTATTCGAACTACTTGTGGGGGACGCATAACAAATTTTTGTTTTTTACCCGCAACCATATCTGGATTCTTTTCTCGCATTATTTCAAATACTCTAGTTAAAAGTTCATCATAAGTGTAATCACGGTCGGAGCCAAACCACGTATGACTTTCACCATCAGTAGCTAAAATAATTCGAAATAGTAACTCAAATATATTATTTTAAAAACAAGAATTGTCTAATGGAAATTGTATTTACTTAAGCATATTTTATTTAAATATAAATAGTATTCGTTTAAAAATTGTCACCAATTCGAAAAATAATCTACAATATAAAATTAGATAAATTTGATAAATATTTTATACATGTACAAAATATTTGTATATATATTTCAAAAAACCATTAATATAAACATATGAGAAAAATATTAAATTAATAACAACTTAATAAACATAAATACTATTGGGTTTTTGAGCCCAATTGGTCTTTAAAGGTTTTTTTTTAATTAAGTGTAGAGTACACTATTTAACTGATATTTCTACTAAGCTTTGTATGATGTATTATGCGTATTCTACATCTATGATATTGAAAAATAATATTTCTACAATATAGAAAGATACTTTTGAATTTAAGATATAAATCATTTATTATAGAAATAATAAATTTCTTTTAGAGTAAATTAAAAAGTACTTCTCTGCACAATAACTAAAACCTTATCAAAACCCTTACCAGACTCAAAATTCCATTGTCCGTCGTTAAAGCATGTAAATTTAAATAAAAACGCATAAAGAATTGTCAACCTTATTTCGTAAATAAAATAAAAAACACTTACTATCATCAGTTTTGTCACCCTTCTTATCCATCCCTTCAGCAACTAATTCATCTATATCCTTCTTCTTTTTCTTCTTTTTTTTCGTTTTTGAAAAGTCCATATCTAAATCAAAATCATTCTGCAACACGCGAAAATAATAAATAAATAATTCGAATAAAAATTCACTGTAATAATGAAGAGAAAAACTAACATCCAATGCATCTCCTTGGCCATCACCATTTTCTATCGCAGATGATGTATCAGGTAAAGCATTTTCTAAATCATCCAAATTGATTGTGACCTTTTTTTTCTTTTTTTTTTTCTTGCCGAAATTATCAAGATCCAGAGTTCCATCTACATAAAAATAAGTATTAAACATATATAATTTAAAATGTAGTTAATTTAACAATAAAATGTAATTAATAAAAATAACAAATGGTCGTAACTACAATTATTATACAGCATTAATTTAAACGAGTTAATTAATAAAGACAAAAGGTTTGACTTCAAAGGGCTTTGTATCTCGAAAACTTGACAATTTGTTATTTTAAATATATGATCATGTATGCAATGCATTCATGTATACCATCTAATCTAAATAACGAGGTTAACATGGTATAAAGGCTTTATTTAATCTTTTTTTTATTTGACATTTTCAAAAAAAAAAAATGTTTTTCAACGTGAAATTATCTTTTAGAATATAGATGAATATAGCTAAGCATTAAAATGTTTTCAATAACAATCTATACAAACCATCTAATTCTTCAGGATCAGGTACAGGGTCCTGGTTTTCTTTATCTAATGTTTGTTCATTTATACCATCAATACCACTTTCAGAAGCTAGGGCACTGTCCAAATCGAACTTCTTTTTCTTCTTTTTTTTCTTAATAGAAGGATCAAATAACTGTATAAAACAATAAGTTCATTTTATATTAATATAGCAATCAATAATAAATATAATAATAGTTTATCAATATTTATAATAAACTAAAACTTAATTTGAAAATAGAGTAATTTTGTGTAATCTAAACTACAGTTGATGAATAATAGGAACATATGAATAACATATAACATTAATTCTATATTAAGAGTAAAAATCTTTAATTCATGTCTAAATAATGAGATATGACTACAAAATGTATTAGACTATTTTATTATTATATAATAATTATATTATATTTTAATATTATTTTGTATAAAGAAAAATAATTATATTTTATTTTGATAAATAACGAACACTGAATGATTGGACTAAATAAAAATCTTAGAATAACTTAAATAGTTTATTAAGGTGATCATCACATGACTATACCTAAATATGTTGTTTGCACTTATAAGATGTAATATATGCATACATATTATTAATTAGACCAATTACTATTCAAAGTTTAATTATTGGAAAACACGGATAGTTGGTTCTTTTCTTTTGATTAGCTATACAAATTGTAATGTAAATTTAGATTTAAAAATGAAGTACAAATGAAAAAATGTTCTACTTCATAAGAAGTACAACATTAGTGTCCACGCTTGTATTTATAATTAAAGATTGTTCAATATTTAATTTATTGACATTTTCCACATAGAGAATTAAACGTTTTAAAAAATGTATAAATTACAATTACGTAATTTCTGTATACTTACAGCTTCTTCTTCAGTCATTTTAAACGTTATTTAATTAATATAACTCAACAAATGAACAACAAATGGTTTAAAAATGAACAATATAAAAACCCAAAGTTTCGAAATATTGGACGTCTTAGAATAAGAAATGAAAAATGTGGCCACTGATGAGTGCGAGGAAAAATGTTGCATCAGCCCCGAATAGCCAATGTAGCCAATGGACGAAAATCGGACGATATATTTTATAGATACGATTTCTGGGTAAATGATAAAGAATATTTTTGTATGCCTACAATAAAATGTATAAACGAAAATAATTCGAATACAATTTAAATGAAAATTGTCGAATACGACAATTTGTAATGGAAAACGTTTTAAATTAAGATTCAAAGCCTTTAATATTAAAAAGGGGAACACGTAACGGGACTTGTATTATTATTCTAGTGGCAACACCGTATGGTTTTATCTAAATCTTTTTTATTATCGCCAGAAAAAGAATAACAATAAAACAAAAGAAAAATGTTCGCGAAAAGCCAGTCGTAGTGTCAAAATGGAAATTTGGAAATTTTTTTTTTCCTAATCTATTTCCTCAACAGTAGTCAATAAAATTCATTAGTGTATCGTATAAATACTTACTACTTACTCGTTAAATGTAAAAAAGCCAAATTTTATGCCTGTGATCAAATATTTTGTATTTCTTATAGTATGTATACATTCAGTTCAGCGACCATTGTGTTCCTGATAATCATCAGTAACATTCAAAGTAAGTTGTTTGTATTGGTTTCCACTATGCAATTGCGTTATATCACTATGTTTAGGTAAGCGCCTTAGCCAATATGTGTCGCATTATGAACCTGTTACATATGATCATGAACACTTGGCCCGTAGTCATGAAAGAGCCAAACGATCAGTGACTAATAGTGACAGTAATGTGCATATAACGTTTAAAGCGCACAATCATCACTTTCGGTTAAGACTTCGTCGAGATTTGGAAACATTTTCAAATTCTATTGAAGTATTAGATACTTCGGGCAATCAAATACATCCTAATGACATAGATACTTCACACATTTACCATGGACATATCGTTGGTAAGTGGTATTTTAATTTCTTTTAATCGTTTTAAGTACATATTCATTCCAAAATATTTCTCGAATTGTTATTGATTTTCAAGGTCTTTGATTTTAATTGTTTTCTGAATTTCTAAGGTTTTTACAATACTATTACTTTTCTTAATTGTATTTATATTAATATATTTTTCTTATGTACATTGTAATATTTTAACGTATATGTGTATATATATATAGTTAATATTTCGACCATTTCATTTATTTATTTATGATTAAGATCATTATTTATACCATTTCGAAATTAACATAAATTACAATGCATATTTTATGTAGAATGTAATACAAATTACAACATACTGGTTTTAAAATAATAAACAATGTTCTACTGTCTAAAATTAATTTTTTTAATTAGGAGATAAAATATTAAACCATAATTATTTAAACTAGACTTGCTTTTAATATAGAAGAGAAATAAATATTGATAAATAATTTTATTATATTATAATATGGTATTTATATTAAATTATATTCTTATTAAATAGACGAGGTTAACAGTGCAGTATTTGGTTCAATTATCGATGGAGTTTTTGAAGGCAAAATCATATCACCAAAAAAAGGAAATTATTTTGTAGAAAAATCTAGAAAATACACTCACCCACATGGTCTTCTTAAGAATAATGAGGATTTTCATTCTGTTATTTATAAGGAAGATGATGTGGATAACCCATATCACAATTCTTCTAGTAAATTATATAAATTCATTTTTTAAATTTAATTTGAGTAAAATATTTTATTTATGAAATTTATCAGGTCATTTTAGTGGATGTGGAGTAACAGGAGTCACAAAACAAACTATGGAAACAATTCAATATTCTGGTGATCCATGGAATGTACAACAACAAGATGAAGAAAGGCCTGCTTATAAATATACAAGACAAGCAGCTGACAATTACCATAATGAACCTATTAGAATAAAACGTGCTACAAAGCCTAAAGAAGAACGAAATACTTGTTCTTTATTCATCCAGACTGATCCTTTGTTGTGGAAACATATAAAAGAACAAGTAATTGTTTTAATGTAATAATATTTATTTTTATTTTTCATTAATAAATTTATATAGGTTGGTAATGACAAAACAAAGACAAGAGAAGAGATATTATCGTTAATAGCTCATCATGTAACTGCAGTTAATTATATCTACAGAGATACCAAATTTGATGGTCGTATTGAGCATAGAAATATTAAATTTGAAGTTCAAAGAATTAAAGTAAATACGTTTATCAATATCTATAGTTGGATAAGGATTCACCCGATTTTATAATAAATATTTTTTTTAGATTGATGATGATGAACCTTGTGATCATAAATGGTGTGGTGAACAAAATCCATTCTGTATGGAAAATATTGATGTTAGTAATTTTTTAAATTTACATTCACTGGGGAATCATGAAGACTTTTGTCTTGCATATGTATTTACGTATAGAGATTTCACTGGTGGAACTTTAGGTCTAGCTTGGGTTGCTAGTGCATCTGGTAATTAAATGAATAAATTAATTGAACGTTGATTGTATTCTAATTTATACTATTAAATTATCAGGTGCATCTGGTGGAATTTGTGAAAAGTATAAAACATATACAGAAACTATTGGTGGCTTATATCAATCAACTAAACGTAGTTTAAATACAGGTATTATTACATTTGTTAATTACAACAGTAGAGTACCACCAAAAGTTTCGCAGTTGACATTAGCCCACGAAATTGGGCACAATTTTGGATCACCGGTTTGTAAAGTATTAATAAATATTAAATTTGTTTTTATTTTGGTTTATTTTATTACAGCACGATTATCCTTCAGAATGTCGACCAGGTGGTTTGAATGGTAATTATATCATGTTTGCATCTGCCACCAGTGGTGACCGTCCAAACAACAGTAAATTTTCTTCATGCAGTATAGCTAATATCAGTAGCGTATTAGATGCCATACAAGATAATAAAAAAAGAAACTGCTTTAAAGGTTATTATTAAGACTAACTATTTTCATTAAATATTAACAAAAATAAATTGCTCAACAGCCAGTGAAGGAGCATTTTGTGGCAACAAAATTGTTGAAGATGGTGAAGAGTGTGATTGTGGATACGATGATGAAGAATGTGATGACAAATGTTGTTATCCGAGACAAGTTTCTGAAAGAGAGAAATCTCGCAACATGTCAGCTAAAGGTTGTGCTCGTCGAGCACAAACCGAATGCAGGTATGTAATGTAAAAGAATATTAGTTGTCATTTTAATCTAATAATCATATTTATATTTCAGTCCCTCTCAAGGACCATGTTGTTACACAGATACTTGCCGTTTTATTCCATCTAGTCGATCAGTTAAATGTCGTGGTGAAGGTGATTGTAGTTATAGTTCGTACTGCAATGGTACAACACCAGAATGTCCAGTACCACCACCTAAACCTAATAAAACTCGTTGTAATGAAGGGACACAGGTATGTAAATTCTAAACTTTAAATGATAAATCCTACTTCAGACAGAATTATAATATTTCTTTTATTTTTAGCTTTGCATTAATGGTGATTGTACTGGATCCATTTGTTTAGAGTGGGGTTTAAATGAATGTTTTTTAACATCACAAATTATTCCCAACATTGATAAACGTAAATTATGTGAGTTGGCCTGTATGAATGGCACTGACTCACAATCTTGTCGATCAACAAGTGAATTTGCTGCTGCTGTTAATTTACCTCCTGGTGGTATAAGTCTAAGGCCAGGATCACCTTGTGATAATTTTCAGGTATACTTTTATTATGAAAAGAACTTCAAAATAATAGAAATGTTTAATACATTACTTTTAATTTAGGGTTATTGTGACGTATTTTACAAATGTAGAGCGGTTGATGCTGAGGGGCCATTAGCTAGATTAAAAAATATGCTTCTCAATAAACAAACACTTCAAACTCTTCAACAATGGGCCTTAGTAAGTTATAATTTACACAAACGATACTAAGTATATTATTATTATTAATCATTATAATTACAAGTAATTAATAATATTTTTATTTTGTTTCTATAATTTTTATTATTTTTTTAGGAAAACTGGTGGGCTTGTATGTTAATGGGTGTTTCATTTGTTATTATAATGGGAGTGTTCATAAAATGTTGTGCAGTACATACCCCATCTTCAAATCCAAAGAAACCACCTGCCCGGAGGTTTAGTGAAACACTAAGGCGACCAATTACCACTTTGCGTAGAATGGTATTTTTTAATAATTATAGTTTTTGCAACTTTAACATTACATGATTTTTATTTTATCTTCTTCAGCGACATCATCCTCAAGCATATGTATCGCAACCCAGTTCAAGTAGAGTTCCAGCTCATGGATATGGTGAGGGTAGAGGCCATTATTATGCACCAAGAGGTAATGAATGCCTTTAATAATATTTTTGTTTTCTTGTTTTTTTTTTTTTAATTTTATTTTTGTATGTATAGCTTCTGCACCTCCTGCACATGGTAATTCAGATCGGCGTAATGCATTTCCAATGAGGCATCAGCCATTGCATAAAGTGTGATAGTAAGTTGATAGAATTATTCTAATTAGTCCTGAATTAATATTGATATAGTTTTTGAAATGTTTGAGTTTAAAAATCAAACCAGAGTATTTTAAAACCCGATAGATTTAAAAATAACATTTAATTTCAATATATATATATATATACAAAAAAACATTTAAATCCATATATTTTACGTCGTCCTGTTAATTAGTTATATTTGCAAACGTGATTTGCTAACAGATTTTAAACAAAATTTCTAATTTATATAATTGTGTTAAGTATTTTAATAAATGTTCTAATTGATTAATTGTAAATATTGATTTGATTTTATACTTAAACATTGAGTTTGATCCATAATTATCAAAATTTAAAATAAATTACGTATTTAGTTAATCGATATTTATTTATTTTTATTTTTTAGTTGTCAAGTTTGACAACCCTAAACCGAAGTTGATAATGTCAGTCCGAAATAATCGGTAATCTTATCATCATGGTTAGAAACTATTAAATTTATTTATGTATTAATTTTTATTTGTACATAACCGAATGGAACCAAAGTGATTGAATATAATATATTATGATGAAACTACTTTTATAGTTGTACAATCACCCTGTAAGAGGTGCTGGTCACAAGCAAAGGCAGATTATAATTTGACATATATATTTCATTCCTTATTATAAGCATTTTTTTACCATAGGTCTATGACTACTGTATCATGTTATATCAAAGTTGCACATGTATGATACCAATTTATTTGGAATGTTCCTTAATTTTGAATCTATGATCAAATAAACTATTTATGGTAATACTTACTGAAAATAATGATTTATTTTTTTTATGTGATTATATCGAGGCATTTTTATTATATTTAATTTAATGATAATAGATTGAACAAATTTATTTATTGAAAAAAAAACTTAATATTTTTAAAACAATATATAACAAAGGTGTAGTTGCCTTTAAACTTCCATTTTTTTTTTTATCAAATATTTTTATTCGTTTCACTTTATACGTCACATTTTATATTTTTTTATACAATCTGCCTTTGTTTGCCTGATTTTTTCCCACCATATATTTTATTTATTTAGAAGAAAAGAAATATTTATATAATTATAATATTATCTTCCTATTATTTACATGTGAACAAAATATTACCTGCTTAAAATTACTTCATTTTACAAATACTCATTAATTTATCATTATAAATTAGTCTAAATGTATTCAAAATATCTTTTTATTAAAATTAAAATAAACGACATTTTTGATTATATTTATTTATTTAATTATATATATGTATGAATTAAATATATAATGTATAAAAATATATGATAGGGGCGTCCTAAAAATGACAGCTATTTATCGAATAATTTATTTATTAAGACAAGTTATACATAATATTTTAGTTAAAACTTATAACCAATAAATTTAGTTATTTGTATTTGTATTTTTTTTTTTTTGTTTTTGGACGCCTTTAAAATCTCACCATAATTTTAGCTATATTTGATTCATTTTGTTTTCCTACCGTTAATAAGCTTATATAATATTATAATTTTAAGCATCTATTGTTTCCATGACCAAATTTTAAAAACTGTTAACTGCCCTACCATTTTAGTTTTCTACTTTATTTTTACTATTTTTTATTATAAATTAATTTTACTTTTAATGATATTATAATGACAGAAAATTAATGTGTTAAACTGGTTTGTTGTGCTATTTAAAAAAAATTTGGCCAAATAATTATTGAATTTTTTTTTTATACAAAACATACTGGACTTAAATGTATACTGAAACTTTGACCAACTTCATTGAAATCTCGCAAAACAACATCTATGATTGGTAAGCGAGATGGACGATCAGTCGTATATGATACTGTAGTTTTGCCCCATTTTTCATTTCGAAACTAAGTACAAAACATAAAATAAAATAAAATATTTTTATTGCTCTACCTTTGATTCAACAAACCTTGCATTCATCTTCAATAGCTGAATACCTCATTTTCATATTCCCTCTTGGAGTTATATCAGCGTCGTTAAATCCAACTAATTTCAATCCTTTTTTATATGATTTAGTTTCAGCATCAAAATAACCGATAGAATTTTTACAATGGTAAGTTAAATTCTGCGTAGCTGATACTGATAAGAGCTGTAGGAAACCAATTTGATTGCTATCCGCTTTATATGATATCTGCAAATAAATGTTCAGTTTTAATAATCAACAAACTACATTATTATTACACCAATATTTACAACCTTCGGGATATTTTCAAATTCGGACAACCAAATTTCTGGTTGAGGATGTCTATTTCCAAAGTCTATTGGACCTATATGATCTGGTTGAGGTATTACACAAGTGCTCTTCGTAACCACGTCACATTGTACTAGCACAGCATCACGGACATCACCTTCATTAGGATCGATCCAATATTCTCCTGAAAATGATTTGTTTCGTTAATGTGATCATGTTCATTTTGAAAAAAACACTTATCCTTACCACTTTCGAGATCTGGGTAAGCAACATAAAGATCTTTACACGTTTTGGCTGGATTATCTTTGTCGCCATTGGGTTTTTTAAATTTTTCAAACGACGTTTTCAACTTTTTGTAAGCGCTTAATATCAATTGACGTTTTTCAGTTTCCGTCATTTCTCCTGGTTGATCTTGATGAGTACCATCACTAGGTCCCTTATTCATAATTAAAACGTTAAGCCTTTTTTATAAAAATTATCGTTCACATCTATTGTACATTTATACCTTACTGTGCCCTTGCGATAATAACGCCGTTAACGCAGCCATGTCATACGCCAATGCTTCACCTGGTGGTCCTGGTGGACCAGGTACACCGGGTGCTCCAGGCATTCCATCAGCACCTCGTTCACCAGTCAGTCCTTAAGTATTTATTTTGGTCGAATTATATCAAAAGTTCATTCAAATAACAAATGTATACAAAAAATAATAATAATTTACCAACCTCTTGGACCTGGTGGTCCTATTAAACCTGGTAACCCAGGATTACCATCTTGTCCTGAAGGTCCTAAAAACAATTGTGATATATATATATTAATATATATTTTTAATTGTGATAAATATATTTAACGAATTTTTATTTGGCTACTAAATAATTCCCAAATTAAATATAATTAGTTGTACCTTTTAATCCCGGTTCACCAACAGGTCCTGGAACTCCTGGATATCCATCACTACCTAATTAATAAATATGTTTCGCGTTGGCAAATTAATCGTACGTTTGTTTTTAAATATTTTGTTATTTTTTTACTCGTATGTATTACTGATATCAATATAGATATAATATAGAATAGTTCAAATATTGCAATCGTAATACTTTTGTGTATTCTGTTAATTTTAAATTACGATTAAATTTCATTATTTTACCTTTTTGACCGTCAATTCCTGGAGCCCCTGGTAGTCCTTGTAATCCTATTAAGCCCCTATGACCTATATAAGAAGAAATTAATACGTAATATAACTTTTATTTTAATTACCAATAACACGATTTTTGTGTTCCCGACGATTATATACTCAATATATTTTGATTTGTAGTACTCAGACGCAAAATACTTACGTACACTTTATTAGCGAGAAATGCTTGAAAAATAATAACGAAGAAAATTTAGTTTAAACCTACTACGATGACTTTAAATTGAAAATCGTTAACTAAGAAATTGTGATGAATAAAACAAAAATGTCGAGCTATATTACTACTAATATATAATTATTTCGTCGGTAACAAATTGTTATGTTAAATTAATACGTTTGTTTAAACATTTTTACCTTTCGAGCCTTCGGGACCTAAGTCACCTCGATCTCCTTTTTCTCCTTGAATTCCAGGTGGGCCTGATTTACCTCTTTGGCCCTATAATTAAAACATAACACTAATGAATAATTTATAGAGAATTTTTACAAAAATGAACTATTTTAACTTACTGGAGGCCCTTCTATACCTTGCGGACCAGTTTCACCACGTAATCCTCGTTCGCCCGAATTTCCAATAGGACCGGGTAAACCTTGTGGGCCCTGCATTGTGAAAAACATACACAATTTGTGCAAGTACTGTTTTACGTAAATATTTCATAAAATCAAAATAACTTACAATCATGCCAGGAGGCCCGGGATTACCAAGATTTCCCGGAAATCCAGGTGGACCTAAAAGTGTATATTAATAACATAAAATATATTTAAATTTCAATAAAAATAGTTAACAAATGCAATTAAACCTTTGTCTCCCGGCCGTCCGCTTATTCCTGGAGCTCCGGGTAATCCAGTGGCTCCGTCTTGACCTCGTTCGCCTATAACATATAAGTATTTAAATTTCCGATGGATTAAAATAGTAATTACTATACTAAAATTTACGATTCCAGAAATATCCAAAAAAAATTTTATTAGGTAAGCAACAAACCTTGTGGTCCTGGAGCACCTGGAGGTCCAATTAAACCTTGTACACCCTATGTAACAAATAATTACTTTACTATTTCTAACATATTTTAATTAAAGACTATATACCTGTAAACCGTCTGACCCCGATTTTCCTGGTGATCCTTTTTCACCCTATAAATATATAAAAATTAATTTACGTATATAATATATGTTTAACTGTATATAATTTAATACGAATTAATATTTCATATAATTCACGTTAGAAACGTCTCATTAAAACGTTCTAAAAATTAAATATTATATTTTACTAACTGGTAGTCCTTGAACACCTCTCATTCCCATTGGTCCTTGACTGCCTGGTACACCTGTTAAGCCTCTGAAATAATAGGGTAAATTAGAATCTATTCCGAAATTGGTAAGTTATTCGTAAAATAATTATTGGCCATGTTGCCAACATTTTTCTTAAACACCGCGTGAAATTAAAAATATTACGGTACTTTAAAAAAAATTATGGTACCTTTCTCCCACCGGTCCTTGTGGGCCGATTGGTCCTGTAGGTCCAGGACCTCCATCAGCTCCCATTTCACCTTTGGGGCCTACAATTATGAAACGAGCGCATATTTATTAATTTAGTCGACTGATACATACATGTAGTGTATTTGTTATTTATATACAATAGACGATATTGCTAACCTTCTGGTCCACGTATTCCAGGCGCTCCAACATTTCCTGGCGTGCCTTGTTTTCCCGGTTCACCTTGCCATCCTTTGGGTCCAACCAAACCTAGCGAAAATAGCGTTTAATAGAAAAATATCGAATCTATCCATACCGCATGACTTAAGTATTACCTGGTGGCCCGGAAGGACCAGCTGGCCCGGGATATCCCTAAAACAATTTCATATACACCGCTAGACGACACAATTACCGTATAATAAATCGTAAATAGATTTTGGGTTTATAAAAGGGACGCGACAATATAAAATTAATTTTTACCACTGGTCCACGTTCTCCAAATCTACCCGGGATACCGATTAATCCCATGTCGCCTTTATTACCTTGATCTCCGCGGATGCCTGAAACGTAAATTAAATGTTAAACTTTAAGTAACATACCTGTATATTATAATAGGGGCCTTGATAATTTATATCGTAAACTATAATTATTATAACATTTTTCTAACATTTTCTATGTTCAATATTTATTGCGTATCTATGAATTATACAATCAGAGTAATTAATAAATAACGTTCATTTGTACTGTATATAGTACAATTGGTGAACCCTAGCATCCAAAAGTTTTCAATGAAGCCCAATAAAATTCTTTTCGGTTAAGCCCTTACAACAAAATATACATTTCTAAATTAATAAATTGTATCGTGTTCGTGATACCAAAACATATTACTAACCAAATATAATTGAAAAAGTGTTGATATTATTATTAGACTGAAAAACATTACCTTTTGGACCAACCAAACCCACAGCACCAGGAGGGCCAGGTTCTCCTATTTTGCCTATAGGTCCATGATTTCCTTGTTCCCCTTTCATTCCTGAATAAAATAATAAATTAATTTCCGTCACTGTTTACGTGGAAACCATATTTTTGGTTTTTATTTATAAATAATATACAAACCTCCATCGCCTTTATCACCTTTAACACCCGGCATACCTGTAATATTTTGAAAAACGTATTTAGTATACAAATATTTTGAAAAGTGTGAATATCGTTCAATGCGTTACCTACTGATCCTGGTGATCCAGGAAAACCTTGAACACCTTGAGGTCCAAATGGTCCTCGTTCACCAGGTGCGCCTAAAAAAATAATCAATGATATTAATTAACACGTTTCTCTCCATATCGACATAATCAAAGAGACTATAGCATAACTAGTATTTGACTAACCTGGTGCACCAGGCTCTCCTTGTGGACCTATAGATCCGGGTTCACCCCGCTCAGCTGGTTCACCTGGAGGACCAATTGGACCAATAAATCCTTGAAGACCTCGTTCTCCGGCAGGACCTAAATTTATTTTTTAAATTACTTTGATAACTATTTCAAATGAATGGACATATGTATTATATGTTTTAAGAACTAAGCCACAATGGAGGCTATAATAATATTAAAATACTTTAAAAATGTAAATTATTTAAAATGTGTACTTAAACATCTATCAGTATTATGCACATTATAATATAATTTACCTGGCGATCCCGAAGGCCCTTGCGCTCCGGAAGAACCTAAAACAATATAATTTTAACATAAATAATGTTTAATTTAATCTTAATAATATTATTATTTTATTTATAATATACCTCGTTCTCCTTTCAAACCCAAAAGTCCTTGTTCGCCTCTTAACCCAGGTATACCCTATATATGTATATATATATGTATATATTATATTTATGATGTAAATTTTATAATCTTTGTAATAGTTGAAACGTAAAGGGAATATTCCCAAAATTTCTTTAATAAAAAACATTATTTACTTGATAAAATGAATAATAATACATTTGCACTTTGACGTTAAAAGTTTTTTAAGTAATTAATTAAAATTTACCATTAATCCTGGTGATCCAGAGTGCCCTTTGTCACCTTTGATTCCTTGTAGTCCCTATACAAATATTTAACCAAATTTAGTACATTGACTATGATTTAACTTTTGTTTTTGTTTATTCTTAATAAAAAATTAAAAGTAAACCCTCACCGTTTGACCTTCAGGACCACTTACTCCTGGTTCTCCTTTAATACCATGTAGTCCTGGATGACCAATAGGACCCCTATCACCTAAAATACATTTAAATTTTTTTTATTACATACATTTAAATAGCATTTATTTTAGACGCCTTTTAACGTTGTTTTAATATTCACTTATACTATTATAAATATTATACAAACCAGGAAATCCACGTTCGCCTCTGGCTCCTGGTTCACCAGGTTTTCCTACTGGTCCTTGTTGACCTATATATTAAGAACAATAATTAACGGGTGAACTGTAGTTAAAATTATTAAGCCAAACGCACCTTGTTCGCCGTCTTTTCCAGGAGGACCGGGATTTCCTGGTACTCCTGGTACACCCTAAATTTAATAAATTTAAATGAATTAATTAATTAAATTCAAATATTTGTGGTTAATTGACTCTCAGTGGTCTTATATGCAAACATACAAGAGATCAACAAAAATGTTTTCAATCCATAATAAGTACTATATTATTTTATTTTAATTTCCAAATTTCATTAAACCAAATTTTTTCTAGAACATTTTTGATCCCAAATTAATAATCGCATAAATACTTATTGTTTCTAATCGTTTTTCTATTATTATTATTATTATCATTATTATTATTATTATTATTATTATTATTATTATTGGATTAACCTGACTACTTCAATAGATAATTAGTATACGTTACAAATAGTGAATTTAATAAATACTAACTTGAGAGCCAATAAGACCTGGTGGACCAACTACTCCTCGTTCTCCATCCAATCCTGACTTACCAGGTATACCTACAACAATCATTCATTGTTTATTTTTATACAATAATTAAAATGTATTAAAATTTTAAATAATTTCGTTTCGAAAGAAATATTTATAATTTATAATTCGTCCAAATATTAACCACATTATATATGTATATATATATATATTTAAATTACAATTTAATATGAAATAATTCTATATATACGAACCAGGATTGCCAGGAGGGCCGTCTTTTCCTGAATCACCTCTGGGTCCTAGAAAATAGTTATAATTTAATATAAATATTGATTAAATTTAAAAGGAAAAAAACACGGCGCTGAGAATAGGCATTTTAACTACATGACGGTATAGGTTTTTAACGTTACATAATTTTGGAAAATTATAACTAGAACAATATTTGAAATAATTGTTAATAATTTACGCACAAAAATCAGTTAATTAATAAATAATCCTATCTTCCAATATTTTTTATAAAATTACAAATTCATTCATTATTTACACAAACCTGGTACTCCCGGAGGTCCAATTTCACCAACTGCACCAGGTTCTCCCTGTTTTAATAAACATGCAAAATTATTAATTCTTCAGATATTTTTACTATAAGTATAATACAATTGCTAAAATATACATGTATATATTTTTAATTTAAAACGAATATAAAATAAACATTTAGTTACTTACAGTTAAGCCTTTATCACCGGGTGGACCTATTGGTCCTGGTAAACCTTGCAAGCCTGGTAATCCTGGTTCACCGATCTATTAAAAATATATTGAATGATTAACATTTAAAATTCTCAATAAATTCTTCAATCATCGAATAATTAACATCTACTTTAAAATGTATAATAAATAAAATATATTTAAATATCTAAATTTTAAAATTTTACCTTTCCATCTGCGCCAGGTATACCACGTTCACCTGGTGGTCCAGGCTTTCCTGAAGGTCCCGGTTTTCCCATAGGTCCACTCAAACCTTGAAGACCTATTTAATATTTTAGAGACATAATTATGAAGCATAATATGTGTAATATATAAGGTTTAATTTAAATATAAATAATAAAAAAATGTCATACCTGGCATTCCTGGTCTTCCGGTATCGCCAATAGCACCTACATAAAATTTGCATTTGTTAAATTATACATTGTTATCATTCATAATACTACAGTCATACCTTTTGGGCCAGGAGGCCCTTCTGATCCTCGATCTCCAGTTGATCCTGAAAATTGATTATGGTAATTTCTTTTTAACTTTTAATTAGTTATAAATAATATATTTTACAATTAAATAATCTATTATAAATATTTTTATATTATTCGACATCATTAATTTACCTTTGGTACCTGGTGCTCCATCTGGACCTGGTAACCCACGTTCTCCTAAAAATTAATATAAAATGTGATCCAAGAAATTATTATTTTATTTATATTTGACAATGCAAAAATTAATATGTAATTTACCAGGAAGACCACGTTCGCCCTGAATTCCAGAAAGTCCTCGAGGTCCTTCGGTACCTAAATTAGATAAAATAAAATAATATTTCTATAAATATTTAAAATTGCGAAAGCAATACCTTTCCTGCCTCGTTTTCCTTCCGGTCCATCCATACCAGGTAAACCTCTTGGTCCAGGAGCCCCTAATATTTATATATTAATTTAAGCAAATCATATTAGCCATGGTCCTAGATTTAAACAATAATAATTAAAATGATTCCATTGACGTATAGAAGTATCTTTATTAAAAATAAGCGGAATCGTTCAGTTCGCAAATTGTATTTTACGTAAATAAATTGAACTAAAATAATGAGCTTTTAATACAAATTGGCAAAAATTTGACTAATTCAATTCCTGAGATTAAAGTTTGACCCATATCTAATCTTTATACATTCAAACATATATATCTTACCAATTTCACCCTTTATTCCAACTTCTCCTTTATAACCTCGTTCACCGTTAAATCCCTAAAAGTAAATTTATAATATCTTTTTAATATATATATATATATATATTAATAAACTGTAATTGCTAGATTATTTAACTTACGTCTGCTCCTTTTACACCAGGTGGTCCAATACTACCTGGTTCACCTGGAGCACCTCGAGGTCCTGGAAAACCAGCCGGACCAATTGGGCCACTTGCTCCTATATTTATTTTTAAGATTAATTTATTATCAACAGTTTTATTTTTAATTGAACTAAAATTAAGTCATTTTTTTTATAAATAAGAGCGTTTTATTTTATAACATTTAACAACTATTTAATAAAATATACTAACTAATAATAATAAATATTAAAAAAAAAGTTTAATTTTAAAAACATAAAATGTACATGGTAGGCATTTATACTCGTATGTTTTTTTTAATAATAAGCTTTTAGAAAAAACTATACAAGCTCAACAATAACATAAAAAATACAAATACAAATGTTTAAATATAGAAACTTGACTCAGATATATTTTATATTATTAAGAATAAATTATCAATTTAAATATTACCAAAATTCGATTTATACAGTCTATTCTATTAAAATCCATACCTGGACTGCCTTTTTCTCCTGGGATACCATCTTTCCCTGGTATTCCGGGAATACCTAATTATAAAGATTTTATATTGATCAATAAAATAGTTATATAGTAAATAGTGACATTATAGTATACAATTTAAAGTCGGAATTTATAAAAATATATTCACTTTTAACTAAAAGCAATCAAATTATAATTATAGTATACATACCTGCTTCACCTAATTCCCCGGGTTTTCCAGATTCTCCTCTTGGTCCTTGCAAACCAAAACTACCCTAAAATAATTATATAATAATGTACAATTGTTGGATATAAATTCAGTTATAATATTTTATGTATACATACTTTTGGTCCTGGCAATCCTTGATCACCTTTTGCACCAACCTATATTTATAATAAAAATTTACTTTATTTGATAACAAAATGTGTGTACAAAATAATTAATTAATCATTATTACTAACTAATAACTTACCGAACCAGGAAAACCGGGAGGCCCAGGTTTTCCAATACTTCCTGGAGAACCAATAGAACCAGGTAAACCGTCAGCACCTAATTTTTTTAATCAAAGGAATCATAAACATAACGATGAGTAGGATTTTCGAAATACATAAATATAGTATATGACTTATATGATATACTTAATCATATAACTTAAAATATGACTTTTTCGTATGTAAGGACGTCAATATTTGAACGCGTTTTCTTATAAAATCCTATAGATATTAATTTATTATTTTTGTTTTAACTTAAAATATTATAAGTATACGTATATAAGACCAACCCCGAATGCCTGGTGGTCCAGGTGGTCCTTCTCTACCTCTTTCTCCTCGAGGACCAATTGGACCCTACAAAATGAATAAAATATATTATAATAAAACCTACTTTAATATATATTTTGGGCCATATGCATGTCACAAATATAAAATAAATGACGTCGATTACAAATTATAAAACTAATATAATTAGTCGTGTATTGTCATTTTTGTTTCGGTTAGTTTGTCTTGGTCATATAATATATTTTCGCGTATTTTATGTGATTCACTTCTTCTTATACTCTTTTATATACAGTTGTGTATAAAACTGTTTGCGATTGTCGTTATTGAGTGTTTCGCATATCATTTGACAAGTATATTTTCCGTTAATTTACGTAATTTACTGTTAATGTTGACAATAATTGGAATAAAAATAATCCATTGGAACAAGATACCTCCACATTCATTGCGGTGCTAACGCATCAAGAATTTAATAAAAAAATCAAATCCGGAAAATCTGGACTTAGAATCTTTTTCGATAACGGACTTCCCAAGGTTGGTAACTCATTTTGGATATTCAATGTCCTTCTCACAACTATACTTCTGTCTTAAATTATCTCAATTTAAGTTTTTTGGCGGACCGTAGACAGATGTTAATAAAAAATTTCTGAGTGATTTACTATCTAACAAATACACTCTCCAGTCCTCTTGTTTCTTATTAACTTCAAAATTCCGCAATATTTTTCTTGTTTGATTGTGCCTTTTCATATTCTCTTATAACAGAGTAATGAATATGTGAGAAGCATATGTCAATCGCTAATACGGACCTCATCTTCTTAATTAAATTTTTTCTCCGTTTTTAATTATTTGTTTACATATATATATACGTGTATACTTTTAAAACAATCGTCTTTATTTTTTTTAAATATATTTTGTCTACATTATATTTTTATATAATTTTTTAAAATATATAAATAAATTATTACATTTTATTGGAAATATAACAAATATAAATACATATAACTATATGGAACCATTTAATTTTATCAAATGTTATTAATAAATATAAATATAAAAATTCTTACTACTGAACCAGTGATACCAGGTTGACCAGGAGACCCTGTAGATCCTTTCTCACCAATCGCTCCTTCAGTAAAAAATAAAATTATTCTCAATTATAAAGTATAATAATTAAGTATACACTACATAATGAAATGTTATTAATGTTAATTAACAATTCGTATTCTGAAATCTAAATAAAACTTTTATCATTAATTGATAGCCAATTGTAGTTAATTGTATTATTTTTAATTATAAATAATAAAGTCCATTCATTTTATAATTATATTAATTTAGCTTATAAAAAAATTATACCTTGTCTTTAAATCCAAATTCTAAGCATAACAAAAATAAAAATTTTTACTTAAATATTACCAACAATAGTGTAGTTATATTACCTTGTTCGCCTTTTGCTCCATCTACACCAGTGTAACCTATATGACCCTAAAAAATATATACACACATAACTACATAAATAAAACTACCTAACAATTATTAACTTATCTATATTTTATTATTTCTTCAATTCCTCAAATTTGTTTTAAATATTTAAATATATACATATTCTAAATGCATTACCTTCATTCCTGGTATACCAGGCATTCCAGGTAAACCTCTAGGTCCAGCAGGACCAATAGTACCCGGCTGTCCTGGTTCTGCATCATGTCCTCGTTCACCCTAAAACAATAACATTTAACACACGATAAATTGCCAAGTTATATGCAATAAATTGTTATTTTACAATTAATACAACTTGAATGTTTTTTTTAATTAAAATCACACGCTTACATCTCTGCCTGGTAGTCCAGGAATTCCTCTAGCACCAATTGGACCTGGAGGGCCTGGTGCACCTCCATCGCCAGTTTCTCCGCGAGATCCCTTAAAAATAATAAATTATTTTTTCAATAATCAAATACTGTTACACTATATACATCTAAATAATAACTTAACTTAAGAATTAGTTCATACTTGAAATCCTTGAGGGCCCGGAGGACCAGGAGGACCAGGTGGTCCTCTCATCCCAACCGGGCCAACTTGTGCTTGCATAGTATGAAATGCTTCTGGTGGATAACCGTTATTGTTTGGACCTTTATCTTGACCTCCGTGAACTTGAGCCAATTGCTGATAATATGTACTAACATCAGGAATAGGTCCCGGGAGTCCAGGCATTCCTAAAACATGTATTACTTCTATTTATAATTGTTCTATATACGATAAATATAGCTTTAACGTTAATTAAATTTTGTAAGTAAATATTGTCGATACTTAATTTTTATAAAAACTACTACAAACCTGGAATTCCTGGTGTACCCGGGACACCTCGTTCACCAAGTGGTCCAGGCTTTCCTGGTTCACCTTGATGACCCGGTTCGCCCTATATAGAATTTACCAAACAAATAATTTTGTTTTGTTTCCTAGTTTCGTGAAATAAAAATTATTTTATTTTATTTTCACAAGAATTGAATAATATTTAAAACATCTAAATAAGCTGTATTTAAGTAATTTAATATAAAATGTAGTCTTTACGAAAACATCGAAATTACGTTTAAGCAAAATTAACTTTTTCGAAAATTTGATTAAACTTCCCAAAAACATTTATTTTTAATAAACATGACGTGTATATTTCTTTAGCTCTACTTAATACTTTAAATCAATTACGATATTATCTATAAGTATTAAATTGTAAAATGTCATGCTCACTCTAACAGTGGGAGCCGCATAGAATGATGGCGGTATTGTCGTTTCTATATAAAATAAAATATTCATTATATTATATAGAAAATAAATTTGCGTCGTGCTTACCTGTTACTTCTTGAAAATTATTATCTAAGTATATCTTAGAGTCTTTTGTGAATTCTTGTTTTTTTATTGTAAAGGTTGTATTTGGTGGTATTCTATATCGTGGTGTATTGTTAATTAATGGTTTTATTGTGGAAATAAATGGTTCACTTGTAAATGTTTCTTCTGATCGCGATAAAACACTATATTTTGGTTTTATAGATGTCACTTCATATTCGTTAGTCTCATTAAATCTCACTGTATTGTCCGATTCAAATGTTCTTTCGATAATATTGGTATTTCGAGATTGTTCAGGAATTTCTGTAAGTTCTATATAGTTTTCCGTGGGTTCTTCTTTTGTTTCTGTTGGTTCTTCTGATGTCTCCGTGGGTTCTTCTGGTGTTTCTGGGTATTTTTCTGGTCTCTCTGTGAAGTTTTCTGGTTTCTCCGTTGGTGTTTCTATTCTTTCTGTGCGTTCTTCTGATTTGCTTATAGATTCTTCTGACTTTTCTTTAGATTCTTCCAATCTAGTTTGAGTTTCATCTGGTATTTCTGGTGTTTCAACGCGGTTTTCAATTTCTTGATTAGACCTCTGGTCAGTAGGTTCTTCCGGTCTATGTTTATTAGACTCGTCTGATCGATCGGGTTCCGTGGAGTAATCTATGTTAGGAGAAAGTGTTGTCGACAAAATATCCAAAATCAGCAATGGCTTGTCTAAAATAACGTAAATTATCTGTAATATCTGCGTAAACTTAAATAAACAACTAAATACTTTTAAAAAGAATTGTTCGTCATTTATTCATCTAGAAGCGTATAATTATTATAATTAATCTATGTATAGATATACAACTACACAAAAAGTAGATTTCGTATCATCAGTTATTAAGAAAAATATTACTTCGAGCACTGTTTTGATAAGCGTATTGTTCTGAACAGTTGGTTTACAAAAATTATATTCGAATAAACATGAGTAACAGCAATAATATGAATATTATACCTAAACTCGGAAAGCATATTTCAACATAAATTATACTTGGTGAACAACGGTGTATAAAAATTTCAGATAATATATAAGGTACGTGATATATTGTTTCTAATCGCGGTGCGGTGAACGAACTATTATTTTATTATAATTATAAAAAAGACATTAAATATAGACAATGGTGTAAACGCATCTACGTAATTGTTGAAAGTATTTATTACAAATTGTGACTATGCCCCAAGACTCGACTTTATTGTCGAACCTGTTACCGATATGAAAACGTGTTTCGCAAAATTCAAACGTTTCTGCGGGCGCCGTGTACAATTGAAATCGAGGTTTCGGTGGAAATGGACGGGAAACCGTTTAAAATTCACATATTTCGGGGTTTATACGAATTTCGAAACGTAATTCATTATTAAATTCGAAATTAAGCATTAACGAATAAATGAATTTTAAATTAGTTTAACAAATTATTCTTGGTTTGATGACATTTACTTAATTTATTTGCCTGGCATTACATATTTTTTTTTTTGATCAATCAGTTTAATTTTGATCGCTTAACACTTTAGTATTCGTAATGAATTATCGACAAACGTCAAGATTGTTTTCTTAAAAACGATTGATTAAACAAAACGAACTACGCAGTTGGTTCCGATTAACATTACTTTTTCATTGAATTCGGGCGTATACATTTGAACGTTTAATTAACCTGAACGTTTTAAATCGGTTTAAACGAAATACACGATGGTTAGCATAACTTCAGCGAGTTAAGAAAAACCAACCATTAAACGGTCACATTGGGGGAGGTTTAGGTGTAATATATACACGTAATTATCGTACGGTTATCCGTCGGGTCTTCGGTGTCGTTGTTCGGCAACAACCGTTTATGGTAACGTCCGTTGTCCTCATAGTCCGGGTCGTCGTAGTTCGCGTCATCGTAGTCGTCGGTGGCCGGTCGACGGTCAGCGCCGGCCGGCTGGTCGGCCTGTTTGCCACGTAGACGGCGGGTCGACGGCGACGATGACACGGCCGCCTCGGCGCGCTCCACCAACAGCGCCGGCAGAAGTACCGCAACGGTCAACAGCAGCGTGCACGCCGTCACGACGGCCGAGCCGCTGCGTGTCGGCTGACCGTGCATGTGTCGTACAACGGAAGACACTGAGCCGACGACACCGCCTCGGAGCGTACACTACACTCGGCGCTCGCCGACCGGGAAACTGCCGGGTGAATGGCGCGCGCGCGGGAAAATCACACAACGGGTGTCTCAACGGTGAACTGCTAACGTTGATAAACGAGAAAGCGCGCGCACGCGAAATCAAACATCCGATCGGTACGGCGGTCCGTGCCAATATAATACGGAACGCGCGGGCGATTATTTATTTGTTGTAAATTAAACTACGCGCGTGCGTATACGCAATCTGTATCGGCAATACGCGTACGCCACACACGGAGCCGGCGGTCGGTACCAATGACCCTTTTGGCCGCCGCCGTCTCGCGTCCGATTCAAACAAACCGCGGCGACGACGGCGACTTCCGCTAGATTTGCGTCCAATCGACCGCGCGTTATGTACAAATAATAATTGTAGTCCGGGCGACTCTCGCAGATCCGAAGTTACAACCCATCGCCGCTCTCCCAGACGACCGTTAATTATTTGCTCGATGCGATTCTAATTATCGTGCAATTGAATACGGCGACGTTGTAACCTATACTGCACACACGCACACGTGCAACGGTCATTTAGGATTACCGGTATGGTCGTTACTTACCACGAACGGCCAAGGGTTGCCACCAACGAACATTTTCGATCAATTACAGCGATCGATCACAATATTATTAATATTAGGCCGCGAATATATACGTTTCGCAACGAATATGTTTCGCTCGTTATTCCGTAAACGTTCTCTAAACCGCTGTTTTTAAATTTGCAGTATTCAAACGCGTTTGATTAAATATCGCTCGACGGTTACGAACTGTTCCCTCGTTATTAATAACGTATTTCGACAAATAACGAACGCTGAGCCATTTTAAAACTAAAGGCACGTGTAGCTCAGATTACACTATAGGTGTAGCATAATCACGCCCAATATTTATATGCCCCACTCCCCTTAAAAAATATTCAACGCCAATACGAAAATCTCGTATCGTAATTAGGTTAAATTACGTTATAACTTTATTTTTAAATTCGAGATTTTGGATTCGGGACGCATAATGTAACAGTACCGCCTTTATTGTAATACTAACAATATTATGTTTTAAAAACGAATCGAGATTTAATTTAACTACTTGAAGACTTGAGTATTTACACAATATAGTAGGGTGGCCGAACCCTCAGGTCTACTGGGGCGCCGTCGTCCGATTCGCCGAGTCGGTGATGATGGCGAAGTCACCGAATGGCAGAGGTAGGCTCTTGGCATGATAACTCCGTCGCGTCGTCGTGACCGCAGGAGGAGGTAGCGGTTAAGCCGCTAAATCGGAGACGAAAAGATTGGTCTATAATCTTATTTTTATTTTTCATAATGGAAGATATAAATGACTGCTCCGTGGCAGGGGATTGTCCTGTCACCGCGCACCATTCACCTAATAGTTTTTAAGAAGTGTTAGTTTTTAAGAATTATTGTTAATTAGATTTGATGTACAAGGGGGTGAGATAAAACAACGTGGGGATAGCTCGCGTTGCTCGCCCTTCTCATTAAAGATGATCGGATTGTAAAATCCAAATTTGTAAACATTTTTGTATCTTTCAATAAACGATGGTGA